>JAVQJX010172075.1:0-17868 GCA_036025115.1 Ambassis agassizii
CTAATATCCATCATGTCTTCTCAAAAATGATATACAAACAATTAGAAAAGTGTTTATTAAGTATTCATGAAGTTATTATTTAAAGCCTTTCACACTCTTAACTGTCATAGTCCGTTAGAAAGTGGCACTAATCAATGAATTGTAAAGCCAATCCTTTGGTTTTGCATGTATGTGTGAACGTCTTCGACTGCAGACTCTACAGTGATGATTATCCACCAGTGAAAGAGACGTCAGTGAATCCAGCAAGGCTGCTGTTTGCTTTGAAGAGAACAGAGTACCTAATTACCCTTATTTACAGGATGCGTCTGAGTAAAGCATCATATTATCTTGCTGTGACAGATTCACTTGCCTAATAAATATGATCATTAGGATGTTCACTTCTGCTGCTACGCCTTGTGGATATTGCTGCTTTGCCGGTAATCAGATACATGCAAAAATACATCTTTGAAGTAAAGGGCAGAGAACCCCATCGTGAGTTATTATGGATGTGTTGGAGGAATTTATAGAGTGTTATTGACGCCTGTAAACCCACTGGGAAGTCTCTCTCTCTCTCTCACACACACACACACACACATACACAGATTAACACAGCAGCAAAAAACAAATGTAGTGTATAATCACCAAAAGAAAACAGCTTTTTTTCTGTTTGTGTGTCTATTATCTGCACAGCAAATAAACGTCACAGGTAATGTGGGACAGAGTGATGAAACAGAAGCTGCCGTATCGGTCCGTCCCTACAGGCACGCTTATGCTATATTGATGAGCAAATTAACAAGGTGTGATTTGACTAGAGAGGATTCTGTGGATTCAATTGTTATTTAAATAGCACAACCCTCACCAGATGACTTACAATGGGAAGCAGGAAATTGGCTTGTGCTAAATTGAGTTGTGCTTGTTATGATGAATGCTCAGCAGCATATCAATTTGGACTGAATTTATCACCTCACCCTTAAAACCCAAAGCCCTCTGTATATTCAGTCAAACGCGTGCTATTCTGCAACCAACTGAACTTGTGTAGTTTGGACACTAAACTTGATGAACTCTTCCTTCTCTCTGCTGTTATTCTGAGACCCAATTAGACGTCCATATCCCACACAGCGCTGCGGCTGGAGGCCAGAGTGCGTCTATTTGTCCAAAGGGAAGAGGCGTGGGAGAAACGCGCAGTGGTGATACCGCCAACACGCTGCGCCGGGCACGGCGCATATCAATACAAGCAGTAACTAATAACACTGGCTGCAGGTACATCTCTGAACATCAGAGGGAGACGAGTGCAAAGGTTGTTTCATCTTTTATAGATCCTGTTTGAAACCAGCAATTGCCTCAAAGAAAGTGTGTGCATGAGTAAACCATGCATGCGTACATTTTGTGTGTATTAAGTGTAACTGGTCTGTTTGCAACAATCATGCCTTTTCTTTGAAATTGTTTATGTGGGCCCAGATCCCTACAGTCGGATAAGCGGGCTGTAGGGTTCCCTGTGGAGGTCAGTCTCTCTGAAGCCCCCCCCCCCCTTATTTGTGATTGCCCTGTGTGATAGCACCCAGCAGGCCTGAGAACACAGGCCTAATGTTCTGGATGGATGATGCCATGAAAGAAGACAATTATCAGGCAGTAAGCAAGGTCTCCCAGGGTTATGGTTTTAGTCAGATTATTTATTTTATGTAGTTTTTGAAGCAGGCGCTTTAAAGTTTAACAGCCCTAGGGTTCCTTGTGCTGCCTTTTCTGTTGGAGCCCTGGCTATGTGCTTTATTTGTGCGAGGGTGTATTGCTGGGAATAGGGCTTTTTTTGATGATCTAATTGGCTATTATTGGATGTTTTCAGGCAATAATACTGAGCTTTTTTGTTTTGTTTTTAAGGTGTAGTATGTGTGATATTGAATCGACTTCACGCAAGCCCTTTCTACACCCTTCAGCATCTTGACCATAGCAGCTGCTCTATATGAACACCAGAGAAACACAGATAGATAGAATGAAAAAGAGAAGCTTTTCTCCTTTTTACAGCACATTAAGTAGAAAAACACTCAGCAGCAGTTTGATTTAGAAGGATTAAAACATTATTCCTGGACCCTAAAATATATAATGTTTTAGGAAAGCCCAAACAAGTATAGATTTTGGTTAACAAAGAAGACGTGCAGTAGACAGATATTAGTCTTCTTCAGAAACCCCATCAGCAGCAGCAGCAGTTCACTCTGCCCACTTCATTCACCTCTCTAACATCTGACCTCTAGCAGACTCATGTTAGACAATCTGATTGCCCTTCATGATGTTTGCCAGGCGGTCAATAACAACCTGTGACTGTGACACCGACCACTGCAGCTGTTACCAGACAACATGGCAACATATAAATACTGGATGTGCTGCATACAGAGTACAGGATGTTTTCACTAATAGGAGTTAAAGCTGGCGGTGATAATCCTGGAACCTGGAATCCCCCTCCTGGAAACTCCTAAAGCCACAGAACCAACCCATAGACTGTATATAAAGATGGACGACATGGCACTCCCCAAAACATCTGTATTGGTGACAGGCTGCAGTAAGGGTTATAAACTCCAATGCAGCAGCTAAGCTACACAAAAAGTATTTGTTTGGCATCTAAACAGCTTTCACAGCTTCATAGAATGGAGAGAAAACCACAGATATTCAATGTGTTCAAGTCAAAGAAGACAACCAGTCAGTGATTTTCACTTGCAGAGATGAGAACTAGCATGTTGTAGAAGTACTAGAAAGGAAGCTCCTCAATGCATGATGTCCTATGCTGTAGTGTCAGACAACGTAAAATGCTTCTTTGTACCAAAATGTCGTCCCTCCAGGCTGCCTCGTGCTTTGTGTGTTTTTTCAAACAGAAACAATGAGTGTGTGTTTGTGTATGCGCCTTGTGGCGTGCTTCAGGCCATGAGCTAAACTGCTGGGTGCCACAGAGCAGCACAAGCTGCACTTTATACCATATTAGTTACAGATCAGAGTATATTATGAGCTTATATCTGTGGCAATAAATCCTCAATATCTCGTAGTATGATTCCTGCAGAGCCACATTACAGCAGCTCCTTATGCATGGCCAATAATACTACTTCCTGTGCAATCAGCCTCAGTACATTCCCAGCGAGCGGCCCCACATCTCCTGCAATTACATCCTCCCTCTGTAATCTGTACTTCCACCCAAATGAGACCAGCCTGAGTAATTTGCGTGAAGATTCGCCAAATTAAGAAATATAATGGGCGAGAATCCGGTCGGTTCTCCTGGTTATTGAATACGGCAGTGCCAAAAGCAATGGTCTCTTTGTGGCCTATTGTCTCTGGTGAGTAATCGCATTCACGGCCCAACCCTGTGAGCTCTCCCAAAACAAAGGTGGTCATGACAATCTGTAATATTAATCTGATTGGGTTAACAGTGTCTCTGCAGGGCTGCTCCCCTGCTTGACTTCTCCACTACCTGTGGCTGTGTTTTAATGCGATTGCACTAATTACATATTCAAAATCAAGACCTTGCCACCTTCCTCCACTTTTACACATTATTTCTAATAGAACACCCTGTATTTCACAGCAACGCTCACAAATTTGTAAATAATTACTATCACATGGGGGGGAAAATAATAGGCGGCCTCAATTCAAATTCACTAGCTCGAGGCAGTGTGGTAATCATGGAGGATGGAGAGCGGGACAGGGAGAGTCAGGGATGTGGGGGTAAGGGGAGAAAGAGAGGGAGAGAGAGAGAGAGAGAGAGAGGGGAAGGTAATAACAACCACAGAGTCTGACAGTTTGAAAAGAGTTCAGAGTGAATAATGAGCAACTTTGTACATAGTACTTATGACTATATGTGCTACATTATTTGCCAGTAACAACTGTGTGTTCTGGCCTGTTTCACATAGTTAAAACAAACTCTGCACATTCTAATGGATTCATTGTTCCTTTATGGATAGCTCCTTACAAATAGGCAGGTACATTTCAGCGGCTACGGGGGCTATATATTTGTTACTTAAAAGCAAACAAACAACACGTACGCAGAGGAAGTTGGTGATGGATTGGATGTGTTATCTGCCTATTAGCACAACAGCCCATTATCAATGTGCCCAGGTTACTGCGCTAGCTGTAAAGCAATAAAGACAGCCTGATTCTAGCCACCGCTGAGTAGGAGTTCAGTAGCTGCCTGCGTCCTATCACTTTCAAATGAGCACCACAAATCACTTCAGCGGGATGCCTACACCAGTAATGTGGCCATCAGCATATGAAAATATGTATGGGGGACCATCCAATTTGTAGCCAGCAGATAGAAGGAAGGAAGCCGCAGTGTGCTGAGTGATTGTTACATGGTTGGCTGGTTGCTTGTGCATGCGTTTCCGATGTGTGTGTGTGTGTGTCTCGCTCTGAGGTTGTTAATAACAACGGAACAACATGTTATTGCATGTAACCTGTGTAAACAACATGCTTTAAAATCCTCAGAAAATGGACAGCAGTCGATGCATTAACAAGCAAATCAATGTCTGTAACAAGACAACCAGGGGAAAAGTTGGGCTGTGTTCGTGTACAATTTGTGTTTTTTTGTGTGTGTGTGTCTGCAGAAACATGCCTGTCTGCCTGTGATGATTGTGTGTGTGTGCAGTTCATATTTTGTACAAACCAGCCCAATCATCACGAGGGTGTTTTGTGTGCACTTTGTTCTCCACACTGATCGTGTCCCTGGCAGAAAAATAATTACAGTCTGTTTGTGAGCAGAAGAAGGACAACGCAGAAAGCAGCCTCATTTTACTGCTTCAGAAGACGTCACGTCACCCAGGAAGAAGAAGAAGAAGAGGAGGAGAGCGGGTGACAGAGCAGAGAGAGACACAATAGCAAGAGATGAGACCATTAGATGCTAATTACTCCACCTTATATTGGACATGTGTCAAACCACCTACTTCACATAATAAATCTAAATGGAAATTATATCTCACAGGTTCTTGCACCAAAACAGCTGGAATAATATGTCCAAACTAATGAGACAAAGAAACACTGCACTCATTTTTTGGATGACAAATCAGTGGGA
The DNA here is from genome assembly GCA_036025115.1 of Ambassis agassizii. NCBI lineage: Eukaryota > Metazoa > Chordata > Actinopteri > Ambassidae > Ambassis > Ambassis agassizii. The sequence continues at coordinate 5,018 of JAVQJX010172075.1, forward strand.
AAAACGAAGATTTCAAGATAAATCAGACGACACAGTGGTGCAGACAATGCTGCCTCTTTTATAAGGATTTATTACATGCAGAAACTGTCGACCCCCCTCTCACAAAAAAACTCCAGGATTTACATATTGTACACTCAGACATGCACACACACTCATTAGGAGCGGGGGGCTTGTGCGTGCTATATGCTAGATGATGGTAGATGATACCCACCCACTTGACAAGAGATCTAAGAGAGATCCCTGTGTAAGAGAAAACAGCGTTGAAGGCTCCTAATATCTTTGATAGCGTCGTTATGGTAATGATCAGGCGTAATGTAAAATTCATGAAGTGTACCTTGCATTTGAGGATTGCCAATACTGCAAGAAGGAGGATACAGAAAACATGTTACAGGAGTCGTGCATTGCAGATGTTGTTATGCTTTGCCCTAATTTTTCTTCGACAGTTAAGTGCAGCTAAATGACTTTCATGTGTTGGCATGTGTACTCAAGCGGGGGAATTGTGTCTTTACCTTTTTCTTTCAGCTGTTTGGCAGAAAGCTTTTTGGAACAAAACATTGCCTTGCTAATTATTGAAACCATTAGACCTATTAATTTCCCCAGTCAAACAATTCAGACAGACATTTTGTATAAAAATACCAACAAATAGAATTATTGTGATTTCCTGGTGAAAGAGAAGAAAAACAATGAGAAGGGGTCTGCAGAGGAAACCTGGACCAGTCTGTCACTTCAAAAAGTCTCTGCATCAACCTGTCCATCATTGACAGTTATGAGTTTGGACTCTCTCTCTCTCTCTGATAGTCAGTGTGTGTGTTTATGTATGTGTGCCTAAGATCTCTGAGGAGTGTCTTTCAAACAAAGCAGTCATCAGTAGGAGGTCCAGGTCCATTGGAGATGGCGTACTCACTCTGAAATCACACAGCTAACCAGGACTGTCAGCCAATCAGGATGTTTTTGATTTGTCTTGAAATCGGCGCTCAGTTCAGATTAACCTGGACTCCGACACAGACATCAGAATGGAGTGTGATTAGATGGCTACGGATGTTCACATCTGGGGAACAATTAGCCCGGATGTACAGCCGAGCTGGAGTGAACAGAAGTGACAGTGCTGTCAGCTTTGACAAGTGACTTGAGCTGTTCCAAATTTAGAGCCATTGAAGTTACATGAGGGTGAAATGGGGTCAAAGACATGTAAAGTGAAAGAGGGTCACTCTTTGCTTTGGGAACCACTGTCACCTCAAAAGAACTGTAATAAATGTAAATGTGAAATTTTGTTGTGGGAATGAAAGAAAACTCCTGCTGACTGCTGGGATTGGTCACTCTGACAGCACACAGCATAACAGCTTTGACATACTGTAATGGAGATTTCCACAGTGTCCATTGATATTTTTTATATGCACATTATCTGTCTACACTGACTGTATTTATGGACACAGTATGATATCTATGAAACACTTGGACATAATCACTTAATCTATTGACAGCAGACATAAATCAGCTGGTAGAAAGTTGCAAACGTCTCTACATTAGGGGGGGCTGTGGACGGCTCCAACCTGCAGCAGACCTTCACCAGGAGTCTCAGGTCTTGTTTTATTTTGGTGAAGCGCCTTCAAGAATGTTCTTCCATTTTGAGGTTTATTTGAGGTTGGGGACAGGCATTAAACACAACTGGTTTATGTTAGGTAAATATAAAGCTAGGTGGGTGGGGGACAGGTATCCAAAGTGGTGGACTTTCCACCTCAGAAGTCTGAGGTTTGACCCCCTGAGCACCACCAGCTGTTATGTTCTCACTCATAAGTTTTTAATCATCAGCTAGATTTTGTGAAAGAAAAACTATTGGTTCAGGTAATGTATTAAAAAAAAAAAACGGGTCATGGTCACAAACGTAATCTTTTGTTTATCCTGTTAACATAGAACCAGCCTGCTGTTAGCTTAGCTTAGCTTAGCATAGCATGCTAACTGAAGTGTATTGTACTAATGTCCCTGATGTATCATGGTGAATTCTTTAAAAAGGTGCAGCGTAAGTGCTCCTGAAATGCTCAGGAGGCGTTCAGGGACAGCTCCGATCTGTTATTTGCATTATAATACAGGAAAATACAGCTGAAGCACAACAAAAACTTTTGGAACAATTTACAAAATGTATCTCACCCTGAAAAATGCTTAAATTCTGATAATGTGGGTCTGTTCTCACCATCTTCGCCCCCTCCTCCTCCTCCTCCTCCCTCTGTATCACTTTGACCTGGCGGGGTCCAGCTGCGTCTGCCCCCACACCTGTACACCATTTTACCCTCATAGTTCCCACTATGGAAACATGTTGACTGACAGCTGCACTTCAAAGATCCGCTCGCCCTCCTGTTTCATGGTTTCATCTGTTGTTGTAGAGACGGGAACAGAAAGAAAGACTCTCAGGCAGCTTGCTTGTGTTGTGGGGCCAATTTAGATGATTGGCCTTGAAATGCAAGCTGAAACGGGCTTCCCTGTGTTCCTTTAAAGTGACCCGTGCCCGGCAGTGTAATGTAAAATTATCCTTGCCGTGTTTGTGTTGTGTCAGATGTGGTGACTGGCAGAAACTGTTAGTAATTGTCTAAGTGCTCCGGTGTGTCAAAGCTGTCCGTCACTCATCCCTGCCCCCCCCCCCCCCCCTTCCTCCTCCTCAGTTCTGCTTCTTCAGCTTCTCATAATATTTTCACTGAACTGCAGAGGACAAACTACTTTCAGTGATGGAGTTGTCACATTGGTGCTTTTGCTAGGAAAAATATTTTACCTTGGGAAGAACACACAACCAACTGACATGTGTTCCTGCTTTTTGGGAGAGAAGAAATGAGAGAGGCATACTTGTTCTTTCTTTTGTTCTTTGATACTTTTACAAATTCAAGACTATGAGCTTTTCTTGTCATAACTCATTGAAGTCGAAGCTAACCTGAATGTGACATTATGAAAATACATTCCCGACTAAATCAGCTCTAAAAGAATGGACACGCGTACATACTCTCTTATGTATACACTTAAAATGGAAACTATTGCCTGAACAGTCATGAAAAGAGAGAGAGAGAGGATGAAGTTTCACTCAGTTTGGAAATTATTTCATTTAAACATCGTGTACTGCTTCTCTTGACACATAAAGGTGCTGCAGTGTGGAAACATAAAATTCAGGTGTGTCTAATTACATCCATGAAGTGTAAATTGCTGCGGTTATAAAAGGTTCCTGTTAATCAGAGGTTTATTCAGACTCAGTTTATTTTACAGTTGTTGGAACACAGTGGTGAAGTTTTTCATCACACAAACAAGGTCACACCCAGTAAATAAATTGTAGTTTTTGCTCACTTTTTAATGTTTATTTTTAACAATAAACTTAATTTTATCTGTGCTTTTATGTCAAGAATGTACATATACATTCATGAAAAAATTAAATTCCTTTTAAATTACATTTATCGTACAGAAAACAAAAAATAAATGAATTTGTTTGTTTGGCTGTGGATTTAGTGTAAAGGATTATAAATTGAAATTCAGCATATTTGAAGGGGATTTTAGTGGAGATAATCCTCATTTTTTCCTGCATTTTCAACAACATTTAAAATACAAAGTCTGTCCACATGGAAGTGATAAATGTTGTCAGGAATATGTCAAACAGTTTGTGATATAACAGCTACCCTGAAGCTTTGCTGACCAATCAGTATCTGCCTTCTTGATTCTGTGAATTGGTGATATGGGCGTGATTCCAAAGCTCCTCAGTGATGCATGAGAAACTGTACAAACAAGCCATAAATACTGAAAACTGAGCATCTGGATTTCTTCACACACAAGAAGTTTTCCAAAACATGCATGCATACATTTAAATAATGTGAATGTAGACTTAAAGCTACACTATATTTTTTTTGTTTGCAACAGTGACCTCTGTGGCCACAGGTCGTAACTGCAGGATTGTGGATTTTGTAAAATTAGTGTAAGAGCAGGCGTATGAGGGAAAGATTATTGCAAAAATAACAGTGTAATGATGTTTTGATACACCAGTGTAATATTAATCTGTCGTGGCTGCAGTGTATCACCTTCTGAAGGTTTTCTGTGTGGTTGTGATGGCTTCGATGGAAATGGTTATTGGTGTTATGAAATACCTTTTGATGCTGATGGATTTATAAAGATATGCATTACATTTTCAGTTGTGTGTCTCACAGCAGCATGTAAGCGATCCTTCACGCAGTTAAAAATGTTTGTAAATTGGGTTTATTTTCACAAAAAACATTATTTAATGTTGTCCATTTTATTGCTTCCCAATTATGTCAAATGCCAACATCATTTTTTACCAAAATGTGTGTGTTTTTATCTGGGGAGCCGTTGGACTCAGGATGCAAGACCGCTGTGAAATGGTAGCGTGTTTCCTGTCCAAACACACCTTTCTCTGCCTTCCTCTGGGGAGGAGAAAAATCATTCGTTATTTTAATGGGTGTCAAATATGTTTTCCAAATCTACTAAAAGGTTATCGTTGTTACACGCGGACAAGTGCTTATATCTGAATCAATGTTAACTTTGTTACTGAGGAAATTTACTGCCTACCCGGGCCGACCACGGTGCACAAACTTAATCGGCATGTTTTCACAAAGTGCGGCTTGAGGGTGATTTATACAGCAGAGGTGACTGACTGCTCTTTGATAAAGCGACAGAAAAAAAAAACCTGTATCCAAGAGGTGCGATGAAGGCATAAATAACACTCTGTGTTTTCATTTGAATGTTAGACACATGAAGATTATGTATTGTTAGTGTTAGAACGGCAGGAGGGTGGGGAATGGGGGGGGGGGGGGTAATATGAATGAATGACATATGACTCTGCAGACAACCTCTGGTGGTTTACACAGCAAGAAACTTATTTAGCCCACCTCAGACCACATCCTCTCCTCACCTGACACTGTGGAGGTCCAGCACTTTTTATTTTTTATTTTTTACAGGCGTCACTCTATGATGAAATTATTGGTCGAAAAGTGTATAAAAATAAAGTGAAAGAAAGAAAAAGAAACAGAAAGAATGAGAGTAGTGCTGTTCCTCCAGTGTCTGAGCGTCACTATTTGTCTTGGGTGAGTTAGCTTTATCTAATAAAGTGTCTTTGTATTAAGATGGATACTTCAAACGCTCTTTTGTCTCTATAATCACAGAGGAGGGAGGCAGAACTCACACATTACTCACTCAATTTATTATTAATAAGTACATCAGTGGGAGAAAGATATCCTGGGGACCAAAACACCCGCAGAGCGTAACATTCATCAAACGTAAACGAATATCACAATACACAGGATACCGAGGCTCCAATAACAGATAATTGATGAGAAAGGTCTTCGGGAGCACTGGATCACTGTTGATGCTTATCATTATATAACATCATTTCATAGTTTACAACAAATGATGGACTGTTTGCTGAAGTGAAACCTTTTTTTTTTGCTGCCTTCTGTGTGCAATTAAGCATCCTGTTTGCGGGTCAGTGTGTGTGTTGTGGTGATTAAACTGCGGTTAGCAGCATAACTGTGCCCTCTCAATACTTACAGTATGTTTTCTCACAAGACCTTAATCTATTGCAACCACAGCAATTACCCTCCTGACAGGATAACAAAACACAAACACAAACAACATGATCACATCTGAGGCTTCATCGTCAGCAGGATGAGACTTTGAAATTTGTTTTCTTTTTAAGATGTTAAATAAAATCTCAGCTGTAATTTGATGAAAGATGCAAAATAAATAAATAAAAAACTTGATGTGCAAAGATAATTTAATCTCCCCCACTAACATTTAAGAAGTGATAATGAGGCTACAAGACTCACTGACAACAGGGAGGCACCATTTCTAATGACAGATGGGACAGACTGAATCAGAACAAGCCACTCCCCGCCCTGCTGCACAACCTGTGCTCCGGTGTTGGGTTTCCAACAGCCCCTAGCATGTAGCTATATAGGTTCCATGTCTGAGGGCAGGAATTTAATCAATAAAACTCACCCCCATGACAAGATATACAAGATAGGGCGAACCATCTGTTCCTTCTTGACCGTGCTCCCCCTGTCACATGTCAATCTGTGCTGCTAATGCCCAATAGATTGGCTCATCACTCATATAGTTTAAGCCACCTTCTCCAGCTTTATGTAATGAAGCTGTAACTCGATTGGCTTTGGTTTACCGTCCCTGGTGCCTGCTCTCAGATCAGCCTGCATCTGTCTCCATCCCCCTCAGGGACCAGGCTATCACTGCACAGCCATTTTCAGGTGATACAACAATACAGTAACACTTCATTAACAAACCACGTGTGTGTAGATCACAAAGCCAAATGCTGGATTTGTATATTTTATTCTAATAAGATTAGAAAACCTTTATTAGTCCCACAGTGGGATTTTAGCAGAGACACAATAGCAGTAAAGATAGATAAATAAGATACTACTAATATGAGAACAAAAAGAATATGTAATATAATGTTAGAATTAAAATAATAATTATAATAAACTCTGTGACAAACCAAAGAAATGTATATTTTCAACCATAAATGAACTATTATGACTTCTGCAGCTTGAAAACACCACATCAGGGTCACAAGACGTCAACATCGCCACCTCTGTGTTTACTAGATTTAAGAGGAGACACATAAAAGGAATTTGTTTTGTTCACACAGCTATAGGAGTGCACTACAGTCACTTCCATCAGATTAACAATTTGCCAACATGTTTGATGTAAAAACGCCACTTTTGATGGAAAATACATCAGATTGCCCAAAGTCATTCAATCATAACATCAATACAGCCGCAAAAATCTGTGTTATTAGGTAGGCGGGGGAATGATGGCAGTATAGGCGATGCGATGGACCTTAACTCAGAAATCCAGGGTTTATGTCCCCCTGACAGTGCCGGCTGTTTTGTTTTCACTCACTGGAGCTCATGTAGAAAGTGTGAAAAACAGGCAGCTCTTTTTAATTATATTAAAGCACAACATTTCTGACTGCCCACCTGCCTGAGCTCCACTCGTGTTTCACCTCTTTGCCTGTATTTGGAGTAACTGGCGGTTCAGGTAGACCCAGATGCTGCCATCAATAGCTGACGACTCCTACAGGGACTTCAGAAATCCAGTCAATGCAAAAATACCACCATGTTTCACAGTATTAGAAGTTGTAGACCTTCAGCACCAAACTCTCATCTGTAACAAGCTTCTCTGCCATTTTCTTGGCCACCGGAGTAACAACAAGCCAACACATCTGGCCAATTTTACATGCAGTTAACCACAGCAGGGTGCATAGCTTCATAAACATTGTTGCTGTTTTTGTGGGTTGAATGGGCTGTCCAGTGTGTGTTTGCTAATTGGTAGCAGGTGGAGGATTAAAAGAATAACAAAAGACAACTGATGGTTTGACCTAAAGGGCCTCTGAGAACACTCTCTGCTGAAGAGCCTCTACATAATCAGGGCTGCTTTTTGAGGTGAATACGGTAATCATTTGCTAGACAGCATTCGAGTGCCTCAGAGTGAACCACCCACATAATGAGAGCATCATTAGTCACATCCCTACATGATTTGTGGAGCTCAGAAGGTGTTGTGGGTGTTTTTTAAACCCTATTTTTGACTAAAATGATGTTTTAGTGTGAGTTCAGAAGAGGAATGTCACTCTGCTTCTTATAGGCTGTAAGTAGTTTCTTGACGTTTCTAAAGCCGTGACATTCAGGGGAAAATGCTGTAAATGAGCAAGACCTGGTTTACAAGCCGTGGAGCAGATTCTCTAATAATGCTGCACTTGAAGGATGTTTTTGAAACAGAATGTGTCACGAAACACAGAACGGAGCAACCTGAGTGGAGCAGAACGGACTTTCATCTTTTTTTTTTTCTTTCTTGGTCCACATAAGCTCCAATGTTTCAGTTCACAGGGACAATTCATCATGTGGGCCATGATAAGGTTTCTATTGTTTCAGTGGTCTGGATAATTCTGCTCTCATAAGAATATGAATACTTCCCCATCTGTTTGGTATTAGCTTTCAAACCGCACTTAGCTGCAAAACCCACAGCCATGCGAGACATCTACTGTTTAATTAAAAAAAGAAAGGAAAAAGTCAGAATAAAATTATACCGCTATAAAAGAGTCTTGCCAACAATAACATTATCGTTTGACACGCAGCATGTCAGAAAAAAAAACTCAGCTTCATATCACAGTAAAGAGAACCGACCTTTGAAGAATGTGTGCATGTGTGTGTGTGTGTGTGTGTGTGAACCGCTGATTTTAAAGCTTCAAAGATCGCTTTTAGGATACCACAAAAGAATAACCTCTGACACCCAAACAAACAAACACGAGCCACATTTAAATAGCACAAGTTGGAGAAGTCTGAAAGCTTTGGTGTGTGTGTGTGTGTGTGTGTGTGTGTGTGTGTGTGTGTCACAGAGAGCAGGGACATGTCTATTATGTGCAGTTTGATTAAAGCATGATGGCTGGTGTCCAATCTGTTTTCCAGGGGAGCGCTGTGACAGCCAGCAGCGCGTCTACCTGCTGCCTCCTCTGCGTGTTAGGTGATTTACGGCTGACTCCCTCCGTTTATGTACTGCCTTATTTTCATTTCTACCCCGCTGAGTGCCAGGTTCAGAACTCCTGAAGAAATATTATGCTTTGCTGACAAAATACAGTGACAGCCATCTCCCAGCCTTAAAAGAGTGCCAGAGTGTTTAACAGTACGAGAGCCTGGGAGACAAGGCGAGGTTGAAGGCATCTGTAAGCACGCGGCCCATTGAAACAACCATTTGATCTAAACCAGCTCTGATTGGGTGGAATGATGTTTATAGCCAAGTTAGAATCTACTTTCAATTAAAAAAATGACACAGGGGGGAAAGGGGAGGTCTGTAAAACAGACGGTAAAATTTATTGAACAACTTTTACTGGGGTCTCGTCTGAGAAACATGTGGCGCACAAATGAAATGTTTGTTTCGACAGACGGGTTCGCCTGCAGACGAGCAGGTAACTTGACGCCAGGGACTTTTTCATTAACCCCGAGTTCAAACCCTGCTGCTGTTTCAGGCTTTTGTGGGAAAGCAACAATTTGATGTAAACGGATGAATATAAATACCACTGTTGTTCAAGCTGCTGCCATGTTTCCTATTCATTTCAGCCTGTTTTCTCCTTTACAAGAACGACTCTGAGCTGTAATGAGGTGTTGTAGCGTCCCGAGGCGTTATCATTTGCCGCATTATTATTTCAAAAGCTTCGACAACAGCACAGTCTCTGATGTAATTCTCATGCATATGGAAGGTGTTCCAGTGACTTGATATTCTGTTTTTTTTATGAGAAGAAGGCGACCCAACGCTAAATAAAATGATCACAAACCTAATGAGTGCTGGGGCCAGGCATCAGATGGACATGCTGCTGTCTGTAATTAGCCTCTGGCTACATGAGTTTGAGCATTTCTTGTTTTTATTTTGAATCTAGTCGGTTCATATGAATTGGACGATCCAAAAAAGCAACAAAAAAACACCAACTCCTCCCTGCATCTGAGACTGACTATAAATAAAAATTGTCATCGTAACCTAATCAAATTATGAGACGTATTTTGGTGAGGCTGTCAGTTGTCTCTTTCTCTCTCTCTCCTCCTCTCTCCCTCTCTCTCTCAGCAGACGAGGCAAAGCAAAGTGAATCCCCTGAGGTCCTCTCATCTCTCTTCAGGAGCTGCCGACTCTCTTCTCTTTATGGCACACCCAGAAGGATTAAGCGCAAATGGCATTCACATGATTTCAATAAGCTCAGGGAGACAAGAACCAGCCTTTCAGCACATTAGCTTTTTGCTGCAAAGGACACAAAGCAGACACCGAGTGACTGCAGGGGGAGAGAAAGAGAAAAAAAAAGAACACACAGTTAATAATGATCATGATAATACAGCAGTCTGGAATTCCACTGGCCCAAAAAAAGGCCTCTAAGTGGTGATGTCATCAATAATGGCCTGGATTGGGTTAGACGTGAACCTGAGGTGACACTGTCGTAAAAGGTGACCCCCTGTGGCAAAGCCAGAAACTCTCATGGTTCCCAAAGAACAATCAAAAGAGCCGTCTGGAGGCAGTCAACACATGTGACAGGTCACCTTTAGCACAGCCCGGGACACTGAAAAGGCTTTTACTTCACTTCATTACACACACTGGACTCAGACTGGGTGTTTAGGTGCCTTAACATGATGACAGATTAGATTTTTTTTATATTCTAGATTTAGTAAAAAAATGTTTCCTTCACCAGCAGGGCAGAAAACGTATGAAAAGCCCTCAGGAAACAATGTTTATCCTTAATTCACCCCTCTACAATTTATACGTTAAAAAACGGAATGGTGGTGTGAGTCACATGACTACAAGAACACAGGTGGAGCAAACACACCAAGCAGAGTCTGGGCTTAGACCTGAAGCCTGTGTGGAAGTGTTTAAAACTGCAGTCCTACCAGTGGCCTCTAGGGGCTGGCTCCAAAAGTGAGTCCATCCCTGTTGACTCCTTTGTTAAAATGGTCAAAATTGCAGCAGGAATAAATATTTGTTTAAGTTCCTTCTTGCCTCAGCTCCACCTCTTTGACTTTATTTGGACTTCAGACAGATGCTAACCGACATGACAATGGTCCAGCTATAATCATATTAATGCTCTGTACAACTAAACATACAAAACAACAGGTTACTGAACAATAATTTGGTCCAATTTAAATGGCAATTTTACAAAAATTATTTTATGCTTTGCTAGCTGTTTCATGTGAACTTTAACAATTAGCTAACCAGTTATTTTTATCCCAGCTCACTGTTTTTGGTTTTTGGGTCAAATTCTGCTGATTCTGTTGTCTTCAGTTTCCAGCAAATAAACCCAAATAATAGCCTACTGCCTGCACGGAAACAAAAGACAAAGTTAGCAACTAGCTGGTGAATACTGTAAGCATTTAGCAGCTAAAGAGGCAGGCATTTCCCTCAGGAGCAAAACAGAGGATGAAAGATGGACTTTTATTCATTGAGTGACCAAAAACTCAGCTCCAAATGAATGTTAATGTTGCTTCATTCCCGTAAATAAAAAAACTGTTTGCCTAAAACTTACATCTTCTAAGGTGAGACATGTTTAAAAAACAATTAAATTCAGTTCTTTAATCTCATCCTAAATAACAGACTTGTCCTTTAAAGAGGGCACTGGTTTCCCATTGTAAATCTTTCTTTCCTTTCTGCTGCTTATCCGACTCTTTTTCCTACTTTAGTTTTCATTATTGCCTGACGTCCTTCCTGGCTGCCTCGTTCTCCTTGTCGGGCCTCTTTCTCTCCTTTCTCCCTTGTGAATGTGACTAATCGTAGAAGGTAGAATGGCACTTGGTCTCCTCCTTCCCCTTCCCTCCACCCCCCCCATCCGCACGCTCCACTCCTGCACTGTCAGTGATTTTTCATCGCCCTTGTTGGGGCCGTTTTATGCATTGTTTCCCTGATGCAGTGATTGATGTCAGGGGCTGGTAATCTGGGGGAATGAGAGGCTGGATGGTGGCCGCCGAGTCCCCTTCTGTCTCTGACACGTGTCGGCTGAGCGGCGCTGTGCTGTGCTGCACTGGGGCCCCCGTTTGGCCGCGGCCACTGCTGAGGCTGCTCACTCAGCCAGCCCTCATTTCCATTTCAATCTCAACCTCATGAATGCAAAAACTCTGGCCGAAAATTAATAACACCACACAGGGGAAAAGTGGGCGCAAGGGAGAGGGAAGGAAAGACAGAGAGAGATGGAGAGGAGAGTAAAAAAGAGAATGGGGAGCTGGGGTCTTTTTCACCCCTTTTGTTCCTCCAAAAGTGCCCCTTATTTTATTTCCCTCTCTCTTTCACCAGGATCCTCCAATGAATGGCATTACAGACAATGCCATATCCAGAGTGACACAAATTTATTTCGGTTGCAGCGCCATAGTGTATTTCCACAGAACCAGGGGCGATTTGTCTGGGGACAATTTGGTTTCCATAAAGGATTTAAATGGTTTCTGTGGAGATAGTGGGGTGAAATTTAATTTGTTTCTCATTTACTACAGCAGGTATGAAAAGGAGAAAAATTGGACGGCTGATGGGCTAAAAATTGGTGCTGTCCCTCTGCTGTATCCCCAAAGGACCGAGGCCCTGCATCATATAGATTGAGTTCGACCCCCCCAACCCAGCCCTCCCAACCACAAGCCAAGCCAACACACACACACAGGCTGCCTCCAGCCTGGAGAGAGCTGTAACCTTAAACCAACTTAAACAGTAACCTTTGGGGAGGCTGCCAATCACTCCTAAAACAACGTTTCCATCGATCGGCCTGTCTGCGTGATTTATGGGCTCATTTTACACTAATTGAGAATTAGAGGGCGGATTAGTGGGCCTCAACACTTCGGCCTGATATGCACTCTGAGCAGTGTAATCTGTCACGCCGGGATGTCCGACACTCTCTTACTCACAAAGGAGGGGAGGGGAGGGAGGAGAGTGAGGGTGGGGGTCCTTTCTAATTGAATTTCCAGATAACACGGAAATTAATTTGACACCAGTGAAATTTGACTACAGCTCTGCTGCTGTGCTCCCCACTGTTAAATGTATGTGCTCCTCCTCGCTCTCATTCTCTCTCTGTTTTCTGCTGTGCCCAGCAAACACTATTGATCCAAATCACTTTGAGTTGAGGCTGTTCTGAAGCATGGAATTCCTAAATCATATTTGTGCTCATATTAGGGCAGTTCATCTGCTGCTATCTTCAGCCAGATAAAGAATATTACCTTTCATTTTGTTTGACTGTGTTCAGATTATCTTCTGTGTGCGTGTGTGGAGGGTTGGGGGGGGGGGGGGGGGGGGGGGAAAACCCTTTCGTTGGCCCCGCAAAGCAGTCCCGCCCAATCCCCCCGTGCACCCGTGGGAAT
>JAVQJX010172096.1:0-16326 GCA_036025115.1 Ambassis agassizii
GTGTGGCAGATGTTAGAGCATGCTCATTAATATTATTTATAAAACAATGACATGTGGGTATTTATGGATTTTCACTAAGAAAAATAAATAATTAAATGTTGACTCGTTGCAGAACATTTAGGATGTTGTTAAGACTTAAAACTTCCCGCTCTATAACTTCATTCCTGCATGATGATACAACAAAAAGAACAAAGGGTGAGTCAGGGCCGCGTTGCAGAGTCTCATTTGATTTACACATGTCCCATAAACATCTAATGGACTCTATAAATTGTATTCCTGGGGGAAACATGCAAGCCTGCAAAACGACAAGGAATGATCAAAGCTTTAATGTAGAGAGAGACCACCACAATACCAGCCGCTTTCCTCCGAGCTAGTCACACCTGCTGGAGCGCAGACGAGTGTGTCTGTCTAATGTGCGGCACAGTAGCCCTTATATTTAGCTTGTGCTCTGGGGCTTTTTAACCCCTTGAACTGAGTATAAGCTTTATGTTGGCAAAGCTCGTCCTGATGTGTCCTCCCATGATAATATTTCACTCCCTATAGATAGCTGCCAGCTCTCTCTCTCTCTCTCTCTTGTTGCTCTCTGGTGGAATGCACAGAGCTGCTCAAGATGAGTTCTTATGGAGGTGCTTCAGGTCAGCTTCCCAGGCAAATCCATGCTAACCTGACTGCACTGTATGTTGCAGCCAGACCTCAACTCTGTGTTTAATTTAACATCATGGTGATAATAAATGATGAGCTTTGAATTGAAAGACAGTTTCCCTTCTGCATGCACTCTCTTTCGCATCAGAAGACTGGATGTAAGACAGAAATGGAAAACAGGAGCAATCTGTTTCTGATTTGATGCTGGTGCCATGTGCTTTGGGTTCTTTGAGGCGATAACAAAAATATGTCAACTTTAACTGCCCATCTGGTCATCTTAAAACAGGGAAGACTCAATTTGAGAATTCAAGACAGTGTGTTGCAGTTAAACACAGCAGTGTGTTTTAGATTTAGGTGTGTGCAAGGGACAGATTAGTTGCAGAAAGTTTCTGGATCTCTGTAAACAATGGTAGAAAGCAATGGACCTTGATGACAGGTCAGAGGTTTGAGGTTCATCAAATCTGTCAACTCAAACAGATCTGTGGAAAAAACATGCATCTTGTTGTTGCAAGCATGAGCACCAATACTGAACAGATTACAGTGATGCTGACACAGCTAGAGTGAGGCTCATCACAGCATGGGCTCTTTGATGCACATTAGTGTGGTTATACTATTAACTTCTGAGGCAGATGGATTCTCACGAGATTTGTAAGATCACTTGGAAATCTTCTCAATACTAAATACTGACTGTATAGTCAAGCAGAATCCTATGAGAAACTACCAGCAACTACAGATCTGTTTAAGTGAAAGAATGGTCTGTTCACCATGCTGAAAAGAATCACAAAACCACAAACTCACCCTAGGGAGTGTGCTGAATGTTTTATTTTCAGTAATAATAAAAGTTCCTTTCATGCACATATTTCCCTCATGAATATGGAAAAAAATAACTACTAGCTTTCAAAGATCCCCCACTTAATTTAAGGCTAACTTTAATGAATTTGGTAGAACTGATTTCTTGTTATATGGGCTCAATGGAAACACACAAACATCTGGTGACAAAAATTTGACTGATTTAATTACAGATAAAGGATATAAATCTAACAATATAAATGAATCCATGCTGGTGAACTGAAGTCTGAAGGCAACTCAAAAGACAAATCACCTGTTCGCACACACCATCTAAATAATAGTATTTGTGACTTTATAAAATAAAATAAAAACTGAAACAGGAATACAAACTTGACATGGACAGCAAACAAAGCATTTGCATGCATTTGATGGTTTTGTCTTCATTATTTTATTAGTTTTATTTACATTTAAATTTAAATGTATTTAAAAATAAATCCTTTTAAAATACTGGACTGGTGTTGAAATCCTTGAGAGCTCGCAGCTGTGTGCAGCTTTTTAAGTGTCACAATCCAGCATGTTTGGAAATCTGACCTTGCTGACTTTTGGTAAGAATGGCTGGGTTAAATTAAGCACTTCATTGTTTGGGTTTCACCAGATAACCTGAAAGACTGCACAAAGCCTGATTAAATGTTGCCAGCTTCAGTATCGCTCTCACGTTAACAGCTGCCCTCATTGCAGCCTGTTGTTACTTAGCCAGAAAACCTGTGGCGATGTTTGCCCTGAGAGCTCTAACTCAACCGGAGATCGTTTCTGCCTTCAAGATATGTTTGTGTCATTCAAACTTTATCAATCTACAAACATATAAAAACTGGAAAATGGAGCACAGCTGATTCCGTGTTTTCCAGAGCCCAACATTCTCCATGCCTGACTTTTGTGTGTGTGTAATCACCTCCGCAGTATATGTGTGTATTAACACTGGCCTCGTGCTGTACCATGTGTCACTGTCAAAGCAGGACCAGCTGGAGCACGAGTGAGAGCAGTTTGCACCTGCAACACCATTGTTCCTATAATGAAAAGCACACCAATCCCAGAGGGAAAATTCACCAGCGTCTTTTTTGCACAGACACCGGGTTGACCTGGAGATTTATGAGAGCGACATACTCCCAGGACTAAATCATTATTTTGATGAGGCAGCCGTGTGCTTGTGCTGCGAGGTCTTTTGAACACACCCAGTTAGTCTGCAGTGATACTTACCCTCTATTAAGCTTTCTCACATGCTCTCATGAACATTGTTTTTCTCTTTGTGAGCTTACATAAATGTGTCCCCAGTGCATCCAGAGAACTTAGATATGGGTCAAACATAAATCATTCATGCTACTAAGTCCCCACCGGAGGGTGGCAGTCACCTTGGAATTGAAGAAAAGGGGATAAATGTCAGTGGTTTGGATTCCTGTCTTGCTTGGGAAAATGCATATGTACAAATTGCAACTGTTGAAATTTTAAGAGATCACATAGGAGCTTACTCCCATGAAATGCAGCTCATTACTCTATATTTAACAGTACCAGGCTTTACTGTTGCAGATAATATGCACAAATATGTATAACTGGATAAATGAGAAGCAGGGAGCTTTGATAAAGGGCATGCTTGCTCAGCAAACTCTTCCTGCATTAAGTGAAGTTGAGGAATACCAACATCAGTGAAGGCAGGATTAGAAAGTTGAATCCCTTCAGGGTTTGAGAGGAAAGGGAATACAGCACATTCGTTGCATCGTTAAGATTCAGTGTTTTCAGGTGGCTCATGCATTTTTCTATCCCAGAGCATTGATTTTGGAAATCCGATAGATGGCCACGGTCCTCAGGCTCCTCTCTCATTACCATGGAATCAGCCTTGTTTGATATTCATGGTGGAATATTATGAGAAGATAAATCGTTTAATCTTATTTTTTATTGAACTCTGTCATGGGCGAGACACTCCCCCCATCCTGTGGGTGTAGCCGGGTGCAGTTTGAAAGAATGATGGATTGGAAATTAGCCTGTGAGAGAATTTAGCAAAAACACAATCGAACTGCAGTTTCAGTTTGGTAAATTATATGCAAAGACTTATACTTATCTGACAAAGCACTTTTCAAACATTCATTAAGGTACCACCTTTTAGGCTAGATGTAAATTCTCAAAAATGAAAATATTCAATGCCCATGCATTTTATGTTTCGCTTGCTGGTAAATTAGTGCTGTATGGTCTCAGTGATGCAGATTTTCTAGTGCAATAAATCTTTCCATTGGCTTTCAATATCTACACCTTTACAGATGATGCAGATGATGCAGACCAACATCCAAACTACATCCAGCATGAACATTCTAGTGGCTGGAGAAAAAGTACATCTCCATCAGCATGTGTCAGAAGATCTAGACTTGCAGAAAGTAAAGAATGAAAAATGACAACAATGCATTAATCAACACATCTGCATAAGAAAACACTCTATTTGGTCGAAAGTCTGCAGTTACTTGGACTTTAGTTTGGTTTTCGGTTAATTTTTAAGTTTCGTTTTTGTACGGTGACAGTTTTACGTTTGCTTTTGTTTATTTTAAACTGCTGCAGACTTTAGCATAAAGTTGACTCATTTTATATACTTTATTTGATCCCTGAGGGGAAATTACATTTTCACTCCTATACATTTTTTATATGCATAATACAGAAATCACACACCACACCATGCACATGGACATGCATAGAGGACAAGGGGAGTGGGGGGTGGTGCTACAAGCTGCCCTGCCCCGAGCAGTTTTGGGGTTCGGTGCCTTGCTCAAGGGAAAGGCACCGCAGTATCTCGGAGGCGGCTCTCCGCTTCCCAGCCCAATCCCCTGTGGACGGAGCTACTGCCACCCCTTTTCTGTCAGGAGAAGTGTCGCCCTCATGACCACGTAGAGGTGTGGCTTTAGAAAATGCTGACTGCTCACATTTTCAAAGCCAGAAAAATGGACCGCCCTTGTCGTTTTTCTGGTAAGGAAGGTCTGGCATCTATTGTCTTTATCTTATGCAAGGTTGTGGTGGAATTTAGAGAGAATGTGGCATTGATGAGACTTGAGATACACATGGAAATGTTATCATTATCATCATCACCTCCCACCTTTAGATTTGGATTTGTCAGCCTCATCATGTGCTGTGCTGGGCATCTAAATCAATGATCCTCCTGTCCAAAGACAATTTGCCTTTGGACAGGAGGATCATTGATGTGTTCTTCATGTGTGAAGATGTGCAGGGATATCTGCCGTACCCCAGAAGCCATGATGTGAACAGTGCTGAATACTGTATGAGAGCATGTGAAGTGTAACTGTTCAGTGTTAAGAAGCAGTGTAGCCCTTAAAGAACACAACATTAAAATCAGTGAATGTTGATTTGAGTGCTGAGATTAAGAATTGATCTGTGTTGTCAGCTTTATTTGAAACCTTTATTTCAAACCGAGGGTTTAATATTTTACTCACATAATCTGAGCTATTATTTATGTATTCATTTATTTCTTTGATTTTATCAACTGTCAAACTGGCCCTCAGAGACAACAAGTGGAGATGTACCTGGGGCACATTTATAGATAATAAATTGCCATAAGAGATGATAGATAAGCACTCTGATGGTGCTGAATGGAGTGAGATGCTGTGAGATTATTGCAGAGGAGGTTACGGTGTTACATTTTTATCTTTCATCTCAGTTGGATGGGAATTGGGAGTGTGAAGCTGCCAAATGCCTTGAGGGAGATCTCCTAAGTTCAATATTTCATACTGATGGGGCCCCGGTGGTGTGAGGGGTGAACAGTGAAGAGCAATGGCTGAATGCAGAGGGAACGTACATACCTGAAGAATAACACCATGTCTAAAAGAGAGAGGAGGAACAGGGAAATAAAAGGACTCAAGGCTAGAGGAAAATGGATCAAGAAAAAAAGACTCTGGAGGGAGAAGAACAGTCACAGATAAAAAAAGACATTGAAATACTGTATGTCATTCATCACAATCAAAATATTGATTTTATGTGTTTTTTAAATATTAATAAGACATGAGTGGGCTCAGTGGAAAAAGGGAATTTTTTGCCTTTCCATCATCATTCTGTGTTAAATAATTTGATGTAATAAACACCTTATCATGCCAAATGCTGATGTCATAAAAAACATTCCAGTATGAAAAGTCTAAACGGTGATTTTCCTCTCAAAGGCTTCAGAGGGAAGCTTAAGGTTTCAACAAGGTCAAACAGATGTTCAGTAATTTACTTCAAAACCATCAAAATAAGCAGTTAGGGACATTTGAAGACACTTCGAAGCCCACTGGAGTGAAATAACTGCCATTTTCCTACAGCATCAATCTTTCCTTCTTCATAGTATGCATATCTGTTGAGGTTGGAGTCACCCTCAGTAATCATACTTGTCATGTGCAGCAGTGACACTGGCTGGAACAGGTTAGGCTGACACATGATTGGGTCAATGATAATTTGACTCTTTTTTTTATTGAAATCATCTTAAATCAGTAAAAATAAATAGAGGTTTATCCTTCCATGTGCTTGGATAGACCTGACTCCCCTCACCTGACTGGCTCTATGCACAGAGCGTATACACACAAAATAGCTTATTAAATATCTGACAGCTGGTCGGCAGCTATTGATCCTCTGTACTGTAAGTGGTCTGATAATAAAAATAGATCTTTCCCCTCTCTGTTCAGTGTGCCATCACATTTTTGTAGGGGTGGGCATGGTGCACTGCATGCAAGACTTATGGGGTGTTCAAATACACTTTCTAAGTGGCTTGCACAGCTGCACTCAGTGTAAAGTGTATATACAACAGGCTGCAACCTATTGAACAATACCTGCATGGTCAATAGAAACAAGGCATGGACGAAAAACACACTCTGAAATGGTTGCTCTGCCAGGTGCTTTTGCCCTGTATTATGATGCCACAGTTCAAGTTGCCACAAGCCACACAGCACATCATCCTCTTTGATGTGAGGTACTACACAGACTGCAACAAGGTGACTTTGGCTGCTGGAAAAGGAGCGACTCCAGAAAACAACCTATCTTTGTTCTATCCTTGCAACAAATACATGTATTTACCAAGAGGACTGTGGACACTGAAAATGCCTGGACCATGGTCCTGTCCATTCTACAGGACCGTTGTTTGATGATATTTGTGGATAGTGTCTAGCTGCTACTTGAGTCACAAATATAGGTAAATATAGGTAATAACAAATCAAAAACCTAAATGAAAATATGTACACAGTTGATGTTTTGGTGGACACACATTCTTTCTGTGTGTTGTCTCATGAAAAGCTGGATGTTCTTTCTCATTTATAAGCAAATGACTTTGAATTTTACTTTCTAATTTCTTACCTTCTTATACATTGGCAGATGATGAACTCATGGACTGGGTCGGGCAGCAGAGGTAATTGGGAGACACATAGAGGGGTGGATTATATCTGACAGGTCATTCATCCCACTTTAGTTAATAGTAAGAGAGTCTGGCAACTGTGATTACGGCATATAGAGCTCACTGGCCATCATGTGTTTGATATTTTTACTACTGTGTTGCCATAACAGAGAAGATTCCTCACAGCCTTTGAGTGCGAGGGGCCTCAGTCGCACATATTATATATAATCTACACAGTGTTTGTGACATAAGCACTGCAACAAAGGCAGCCAAGAAGGTCACTCACTCTGCTCCTTGATGGATTTTCAGTGCCTTTTTAAAAATTTTAAAATGTATATTTAGTTTCTCAGTAATCATAATGCCAAACATACTCCACACTCCCACTACTATAAAAAAAAGTTACCCATATACTATACCTCTAAAATATCATGCATAAACAATACATCTATTAACGTGACTGCCTTGGCTTAGTCAGTATTCGGGAGATGGTTCTTTTCTCTTTACCTTTGTTGTTTCTGCCGAATACATCCTCAATAAATCCTTACTTTAACAAACTTAATGCTTAATTTTGTCTCCCCTCTTCTCCCCTGTCTGATTTAAGGATATAACAGTGACTTAATCTGATGTTATTCATTTAATATTACATGTGGCATCTCATGAATTGGGAGAAAAGGGGCATTAAAAACTGTTTTGACAGAAACAGCAGCAAAACAATGCTGTTTTAAGAGTGAACATCCTGGTCATGGGCAGGTTTGTTGTGGTTTTCAATGTGAATGTTAGTCAGAAAGATTTCAGTGGAGGTGCTTCAGCCACAGTAATACACCATGAGGTGGTACCAGTTATTCCTTTCAAGCAGCACATTGTGAGGAGTGAAAAATATGATCTACAGCCCTGTTTGCATGTGAGTACTTTCCTTCAGAAGATTCAGAAGGGCAAAGCAGTTTTCTTGAAGATGTTTGCTGATGTACTGTGAGCCTTGTAAACTTCTTTTTTGGCATAAAGAAGTAAGTTCTGTGTGAATGAATGAATGAATTCACTCATACTCAAATTAATTTTACAAATTACAGACATGCAGATTGAATTTTCCATTAAGATCATAGGTGGCCTCTGCAAGGATTCAACAATTACCCCGTCCCACAGTGAAACTAATCCTATGCAAACAGGGCTTGAAACAGCATATGAAAACAAGTGCAAAGCATCTTCAAATGACACAGCTCCAAGAAGAGGAAGAATCTTCTAGAAATATCTCTCTCACTGCCTGACCACTTCAACCTGACTGTTGTACTGCAGTAAAACTGCTGTACAATATCTTTGAAACTGTTCAGATGGACCAAAATGTTAAATAAATCATTCTATATTGTTTGTGTGTTTAGATCCATCTGTCACACATACAGAAACACACACACATTGCACCGGGATGGCATACAAGTCTTCGTGCAGCCGAACACTCAGTGTGGGTTTTTTGACCTTTTTATCAGTTTTCTGCTGTAAAAAGGCAGACTGTCTCGACCGCCGTCTCGGCTCATCACTGTCTCATTCTGTCACATTATCCGGCAGTGCTGAGTGGGGGAGCATTAATGGTGGCTGCTGTGCTGAACTTTGAGACGGACCAGTCTTCTGTGGGCTGTCAAATAGGATCCAGCAAATGACCTGCTTATTCTCTGCTCCCCGTCGACATCTCCTTTGACAGAAAGACATCAGCAGTTATCAAAGACGGAGCGACAAATGAAAGTACACATCCTCAGACAGACTGCAGGACAGGAAAAGATTCATTTTGTTAACAGACCTCAAACTTGTTCATTTTTCCATTTGTTTTTAATAAAAACAAAGGAAATCTTTAGATTATGGTATACATAGATAAAACTGCTTTTCAATGGATGTTGAGAAGCCATGTAAACATTTTGCTTTATTTGGAGATTGGCTTTGTTCGGCATCTGCTCTCTGATCTCCTGCAGAGGTTTTATGGTTACCTTAGCCTCAAGCTAAAGGCTGCTTCCAAGCAGACACCTCATCAGGATGATTGACAAGTTCCATTGCTGGAACCCGACCAGTTGAGCTGAGGGGGAAAAAAAATCCATATTAGACCCTTTAGGAAGTGATTTTAAAGTTGACAGTGAATTTGCTGCGGCACTGTACACATGCTGCAGGCCCGGGTGTTTGTGATTTGCTGTGCCCAAGCGTGTGTGTATGTGTGTGTTTTTCACTGTGGTGGCATATTTTTTGGTGTCCGGCAGGCGTGGCCCATGTGGAGAGTGAGGCTCGGTGGGTGGCTGATGTGTGGAGCTCGGGGAATAGCACGTCCCTGGCACTGCAGCTGCTCTCTGCAGACAAGGCCTCCACACATTTCAGTGCAGGGAGGAATGAAATGCTACATGACAGGGGGATTTCTTTAGGAGTTACATGGAGGAGCTGAGGGAGATTTCAGGATCTGCCAATAATACCAAAGTGGAATAAATTCAGATTCATCACTTCATACTTGGTGATTGCTCTCATTTAGTTGGATTATGCTCTGTCTTGTGTCCTCGTCACTACAGATTATTACACTACAGTATGGAGTATAAGAGAAATAACATGTTTCTATCCGAGCGCATGTTTCTAGTACGAGGTCACCCACTCTCTCACAGCCCAGATGTTTTTAACTGGCTTTCCGCTCAGCTCTGGCTTCACTTTCCCAGCAGGCTGCATGCAATTCTGGTTCTCTGCTGAATAGCGTTTTTCCTCTTTTTGCCAGTAAGCCCTGCCAATTCTGTGTGTCATCCTCTTCCCCTTTCCAAAACCTTGGGTGAGATTTACAGTATGAAGGTGGACTGTTGCATAACACATTCTTTCAGCAGCAAAGTGTGTCAGGGCAAAGGCAGAGGAGAGTCCCTGTTGCTCTGCTAATGTGATGCAGAGCTTTCAGGCTGATCTCTGTGCATTTCACTGCATATCATCAAGTGCATTCCAGCTGAAGATGAAGTCATTATAAGCTTTTATACTTTGGACATTGCTTACACAGTGCACTGTGTTTCAGTTTGGTAAAGGCTTCTGAAGTCCTCAAGGTTCCTGTGTATTTCCATTAAAACCTGATAATATATTCCCATTTCTGCATCTGTTGAGTAGGTGTGTTGCATCAATAAATACTCTTAATAGATTCCATTACTCTATAACACAACCCAGACTCAACAGTGTGTTACACCTGAAACAGGAAATATAAAGGTGATTTGTTGTAGAGTTAAACAACAAATGTCTACTCCACAAATTTTATTTAATCTGTTTTTTGCTGTTAATGCATGTAAAGACCATCATAGGTCCAGAGGGAAGTGCAGGGATGGATGGATAGATGGATAGGACTTTGCTGCAGACTTTCACCCAGACTGCTTTGTGCCTCAAAACAAGAGAATAACACATACGTATGATCTATTTACATACAACTGCAAGTGTGTGACACTGTGCACAGGGCTCATTGACAAGAACTATTGACCTTGTATTCAAGTGATGCAAGCAGATACTAAAATAAACCGTTAACATCTTGAAGTCATTTTTGTGAAAAAGCATTTTATCAAGGCTCTCATATTGCTGTTATGGTTGCTCTATGACGTTTCTGTCTGTATCTATTGCTTCACTCTGAAGGTTCCTAGAGGAATGTTACTATCCAACCTAGTACCAGCAATGAGCACACTCAGTGATGTTGTTATGCTCTTTCCATGGTATCTGTCGCTGAAGCAGGATACCTTGCTGCCCGTTTCCTCTCCTTCTCTAACAGAGGGTCTTTTCTGTTCCTGTACCTGCGCTCTACAAACAGACACAAGTTTACAGTCAAATTGCTCCTGCCACGTCCACTCTCTGGTGTCAACCATCCTATTTCAGTCCCTCGTTTCCTTCAAGTTTTGTGCGTTCCAAGTAACCACCTCATGGCCAAAGAGTCCACTTAATAACTCAGCAGCCAAAAATGGAAACAGCTTTATTAATTTTCTTTACTACAGATGAATGTCTCAAATCACATGTTCAGCTTCTGCACATCACCACAAGTAATGCCTCAGTTCAGCCAAACAGAATCTGCAGAAAGCGACAGTATAACATCGGTGTGCTTTCAGCAGTACAATTGTCAAGGTGAATTAATCCTCCCACGCAGTGCCAGCACCTTTTCCTCTCTACCCAGCCAAGTGGTGCCTATCGAGACTTTTTTTCTGGGTGAGGCAGATGTCTTTGTTCATTCCCGCTAAAGCACAGCAAACAGGCAGACAACATGCAGCAGCACTGGCACAGGCACTCCTCACAAATTCTAAAGCTGAAAATGTGCATGCTGTGCTGCAGAAGGTCCTTTGTTTACATCTGTGTGTCCTGGGCATCTTTTATCATGAAGAATGAATTCATTGTAGCCCTAGCTTGATGTCACATGCCAACCTGTCATAGAACTGCACTTCAGAATAAAGTAAGTGCATTAGGAGTGCACACTGCTCTGCTTTTGCACAATTTGTGTGTCCAGTGAGCTGAACAGGAAGTCAAAGAGTGAGCACTGCTAGACCTGAGAACAGACGCACTGTCTGTCAAAACTACGCAATGATCACAACTTACAGAAAACTAGCAAGTCCATATACCACTGCTTTCTCCTCCATACTAAAGCTGTGGCTTTGGAGTGGACCGGCTGGGTGCTGTGCATTCCTATTTCATTGGTTTTGTTAAAGTTTCTTGTTGGTCTTCTAATACAAATGGTTCTTCTTGGCTGGACAGAGTTGTTGCTGTTCTTAAACCAGTTTTCCTTTGTGGCTATGAAAATATGAAGGCCGCTCTCTCCTGCTCTCCTGTTACACACATATTTCAATCAGGAGAGACCAAGTAACGTGATGAGATACATTTATTGATTAAGTTACAATCAGAATGTGCTTTGGACCTGGTGGTGGAGAAGGGCTGCAGAGAAGAGGGATGAAGTTGGCCTGGGCTAGACTCCCAGATGGTGGAGCCTTGGGTGGAGGGGGGCTGCGACTTCGATCTGAAAGGAAGCCGGCAGCAGAGAGAGGAGATTTAAGTTCCCCGCTTGAAAGAGATTGGCTGCAAGAGCCTAACACTGATTGGTAGAGGGGAGGATTTAAGTAAAAGAGGAGGGAATAGAAAGGAGAGAGCAGCAGGGGTGAGTCAGAGAGAGAGGGAGAGAAGAGGGAGAAGGAGACACTGTGAAGGAGTGCATGTAGGATCATTGCAGGTCTTCCTGACTGAACTTTCGCTATAGCTCCATTTAAATAAAAATAACAGTAAACAATAAAGAAGCCAGGTTAGCATGTGTAACCTTGATATGCATGTGCAAGGTAGTGTGATAGTAGTCATACGGGTATCTTTCATTTGTTTGGCACTTATTAGCTCAGCTCAACCTTTTTCAAGTTACAGTGTATTTTATCAGATGTTGCTGTAATCAGACCTCTGCTTATAAAAACCTCTTGACCAAGTCATTTTAGCAAACTGTACATTAATTTATGAAATACTTCAAAATGTGACTGTGAAATAAGAGTTCTTCACAGCACACAGACAGCACTGGTTACAGTTACAAGCAGCCTTCTCATATCATCAACCCATTAACTCATCTCTGAAGTGGTTCAGCTAGTCAGTGCTGCTTTTGACACCATAGATTGCAATGTTTTAATAGACAAATCGGAACATGGTTTTGAAATTAAAAGAACTTTGTTTAGCTGGTTTTATTTATATATATCAGATACATGTTTATAAATTGTTTATTCATGCTGGTATTATATCCTCTTTGTAGTTAGTCATAGTTCCACATGTTTCTATGCTTACGCTGATATTGTATTTTTAATTATATGATGAGATATTCAGACACACAACAAGTTTTCATTGCTGTCCCGATGACACCAAGCTGTAACTTAACCATGAAGCCAGAGTAAAGGGATCAATTAACTAGGCTTGGATCACTTGTAATGTTACTGAACACCTCAGTACAAGATTAGCTCATATTGTCAGCGAGGTCTCATATTAGCTCTTGATCGGATAGGTTACAAGTAGGTTCAGAAAAATGGATGGATGTTTTTAAGGTTCACAAGTAACACGCACAGTAATGAAATCAATATGTAGTTTTACTGTTTTTTTAATCAAAGCTTAATCATGGCCAAATAGGTAAAATGTAATACTCCAAAAAACATGTAAGTGTAGTTAAAATTATTAAAAGTTGTAGTAATCAACATCCATAAATGCTTTAATCTTTGTGCATGTGTGCACACCTACTCAGTGAAAATAAGCTCCAGAATAATTCATGGGAAACCTACCTGGATGCAATGACACAAAGAGGTACATCTCCATGGTGACAACAGGCAAGGTTTGTAAACACACAAAGCTTGCACTTTCTGCTGTGAAAGGTGTGCGTTAATGAGTGAGGTTCTTATCAGAGGTGCAACATGCACAGATCATACCAGCCGCTCCAACCAGTCACCAACCGCTACCTGCAGCAGCAATGGGATCAGAATGTCTACAAAAACCATCGTAGCAAGGTAGGAGCATGGATGCTAAAGATAAGGGTTCCATTATGAATTTCATTTTAATTCAAAAACTGTTGTAAACAAAAAAACTGGATGTAAAGAACATGACTGAATTGTGATTGAATCAGAGGTTTTGCAAAAAAAATATTGCAAAAAATAAGATGCAACATTCATTTTGTACTTTTATAGTTGCCACAAAACTAAAAAAAAAACTCACCACAAAAATAACCTGTGTATTTGGCATCAATATTAACCAGTTTGGTAAAAGTGGTGTTTATACTTTATTGATTGTTGTAACTAAACAACACAGGGATTATGTTTATCGTTTAAAAAATGTTTGTAATAATTGCAAATAGCATTACAGGGCTCTCGCACCATTTGCAGTCCATGGTGGCTGCTGCAGTCTCCTCTCCCCGCATTTCTAGATATGTACACCAAAAAGCATATATGATAATATATTTCTTGCTGCCAGTAGGTGGCGCTATGACTGTATAATCATATTAGCACATCAATCTATTGTGAGCGAGGGAGGGTCCAACATGAAATGATGATGATATGATAAAAAAACATTTTGTATGTCCAAGAGTGAATATTGTTTGACACAAGTATTGAGAGAGGGGCACTGATCATTCTTGTTATTTTTTAGACAGATCAGGCCCCATACCACACGTTACAGCAACTTCCTGTTTTGTTTCCGCCTGTCACATTTTGAAGCTATACCCTGGACAAACCATAATACTTTTGTACAGGATCTTGAACACATGAATGTTCTTTTATGGATGTGTTAAATTGAGACTTTGCAGATTGGACAATAAACAATATAACTCAGAAGTTATAGGAACTTGTAGCAAGCATCTGTTTTGTGTAAAATTGCCAAACTTTAAGGCCAACCCCCTGTTATGATGAACCTATGCTGTGACAGATGAGGGATCCAGTATCAAAGTTCACTGGTTTATTTACATAAAACAAACACAAAACAGGGATTTCCCTAGGAGAAAGGTAAGTGAAGTCTAAAAAAAAAAAGGTGCCCTCTTAAAACAGAACAGAAAGCGTCCATGAGAGAGATCAGGCGAGTCTTCACAACTAGGCAGCGTGCCGGAGGGATTCTTCAGTGTTGAAGGGAGGTCAGAGCCTAGGTGTCCTGGAGAGCACAAAGAGTTTTAGCGTCACAGAAAAGAACAATGGGTTACTCGAACGCTAGTACTAGCAGGTAGGATAGCTGAAGAACTGGCAACTGGTGGAGGCAGAAAGATTCCCTTAAATCTTAAATGCTAACAGCATGATGTGACACAGTGGAAGAGGTGAAGCACTCAGTTCTGACACTTCGCCCTTCAGCATGCCTGGGGAAAGAAAGCACAATAGGGGAAAAAAAGCAGAGCCAACAAGGCCACATTTTAACAACCACAACCATATCTTAATACACACACTGGATACAATGAATGAATGAAATTCGAGTCAACTGGATGAAGTATGTATGTAAAGTTTTGCAGGATGGTCAAAAATGACAAAATATGACCACAATATTCAAAACTGTGGACTTCCTGTTGGGTTTAGACACTTTTTTGTGCATCTTAGGGAAATACACGTCTACTGATAGCGACGTGCTGTGAGGTTCATGGCTGGTGAGGCACAGACTCCATTAGAATGACATTTACAAATATTTGAACCCAACAGAGGAGATTATTCACCATGTGATTGGCAGCAGTTTTTTTTTTTTATAATACTCTGTTAATCCCTTAGAGGGAAATTCAAGTCACTCCTATACTTTGTCATGCATACATATAGAGGAGAGGGGGAGTGGGGGCGGCGCCACAGGCAGCCAGTGCCCCGAGCAGGTGGGGGGTTCAGTGTCTTGCTCAAGGGCACCTCGGCAGTCTCTCAGGAGGTGAACCGGCACCTCTCCAGCTACCAGCCCACCTCCATGTGTCTTGGTCCAGGGCTGGACTCGAACTCGGACTCCGCTTCAAAGTCCAATACCCTATGGACTGAGCTACTGCCACCCAAGTTAACAGATTATGTTCAGTGTTTGAAATACACATTGACTTTCGGGGAGTTCTATTTTTTGGTGGCACCTCTACTAAAATATGTCCCATGCATGCATGGAAGAGTTCGGCAGCACGGTCAATTGCAATATAGGCTACTTGTCACTCTAACACATATTCCAGTCATTTTTGTGTAAATGTTCTTACAACCAGAAGATGTTTATTCATTATTTTACTGCCATGCTTACAATCACCAAAAGCAAGCAGGCACCTCTCTGTCAGTGCGACCTACATGCAACAATCAACTGTCTTTGTTAGTTTAATGACTCCTAAATATCCGAGGCTTGGTTGTTTAGCCTTTCACCACTTAAAGGCGCCATATGTAAGAATGTGACCAAAAACGGACCACTCAAATTCAAGATACTGTGGCGAGTCATATCCCAAATAACTAAGAGCAGTTGCATTTGATTTAAATTTCTTTGAGATTTGTTTCTATGATCAAAATGTCCATCCCTGTCAAGCTATGATGCTACAGTTAGCTAATTTTAACTTGCCTGTTTTACTAGAGCCACTTCTGTGTCCATTTTCAAATTCCTCTCAATTTTGCTGTCTCCACCGTTCAGGTTCATCTCCTATATAGATCCTCGGTGGCGTCAATGGTTCGCAGCTGGTCATGTCAAAATCGGGACCAAAACCTCAAAAGTGAAAAAAGGAGAGGCGAAAGTGAAGAAGAGATTTGAACCTGAAAAAAAAACTCTGACGCTGAACAAAAAATCTGAACCTGAAGAAATAAGAAACTAAAAAAATAAGACTTGAATCTGAAAGCAAAAAATCAGAAACTGAAAAAATAAAAAGTTGAAATGAAATGAATTGAAATGAAACCTGAAAATAAATAATGTATTGGAAAGAATTTCACAGCTGAATCAAAAAATTATTTGAACTGAAAAAAATCAACATCAAAACATAAAATTTCAGTTTCAAATTTTAGTGTTTCAAATCATTTTATTTTTTCTAGTGATCAAAACTTTTGAACCCGATTTGGCTC
>JAVQJX010172099.1:0-16087 GCA_036025115.1 Ambassis agassizii
TTTGAAAATCAAATTTTAAAGCATACTGGAAGTAGAAACTAATTTACAGATTCGGAACCAATCCAACCGATGGAAACTTGTGACTCTGATAAATCTAAGTATAGCTAAACAGCGCCATCTTGTGATTATTTCTTTAATACTGCCGGTGGATATTCTGCCGATGGTTAAATTCTGATACTGTGATATAGAGATAGAATTTAAAACTTTGGTCAGTACTGGTGTAGTTGTAGCAGATAATGATTTTAAAGATATTAGTTTGTCTCTTAACCTGAAATAAAGTTTACGCCACCATCGTAACGACACAGTGGTTGCAAAGTGAAAATTACAGAAAGCAAACAACAACTGCAATGTATTTGATAAATTCTCTAAAATACCTTCGCTCTGTCCCTCATGCGTGGAGCGCCATGACGCACTGTCTCAAATCAGTGCACGGAGCCATATGCACACAGAGTTAACTAACACTGAGAAAAAAAAGCCGCAATACACTTCTACGGAGGATACAAATTAGGGAGAAAAAGTAGCTCAAAATTGTTTATTCTTTTTGTCGTTTCATTCATTTTGATCTAAAATGTTGTCTGATTAAACTCAGGGAAAGGAGCGTGCTTAATCCTGGTACGTACGTTCATGTTTTGTCGACGCGTTGACGTCATACACAACGTGACCTGCCGTGTCCAATGGGGTGTCCAGGGCAGGTCCGCTCGAATCAGTTTAGCACATGAAAGACGATCTTTACATTGCAGTGAAAGATGATCTCCGGTTTCGCTTTACATTATTATGTTGTAGCACCTTAACTGAGAAGCTGATTTAGTTTCCCTCGTTTGCAGTTCTTGCCAGCTGGGAATAGTAGAAGGCTGCCATCTGACTGTGCAATCATGCATCCGATGCCCGTGTGCTCCGTTAGCGGTGAAGACATATTTGACTGTATACAAAGAGGAAATATTGAACAGTGTATACACTTCCTCCAGAATGATCGATCAATTCTCAAACAGAAAGGTAAGCTAGAGTGACATACACGTCTGGTGTTTGTTTTTGTTTTGTTTTTTAATTCAGGAAATGTTGAGGCCATAACTTCCTTCTCTTTTCCTGGTGATGGGATTTCCTGTTTTCTTTTATTTACACCAATGTTATAGGTGTGAAAACAGTACCTGTTGAAGTGATGAAACCATGGCTAATATGGAAGTGTTTTTACTTGTGAGGAAACTGTGTCTGTGTCTCCTGATGTGATTTTGTCACAATGCCAAAGGAAAACCTAACCTTGCTGCAGTTCCTCTGTCAGATAGATGCTGTGACAACACAGCACAATGTCACATTGTGCAGAGGGAAGCCAAAGAAGGGGGTTTTAATGACTGACAGACTGACAGATGCATGCATCTGTGTCAAACTAGAGAAAACTTTAGATCACTGTGAAAGTCAGCATCTTCAAACCTGACAGTGATGTGCAGGTGTTTTGCCTCCATTAAGGTTGGGGTGGATTCACTCCCCTACACTACGCTGCCCTCCATGGCAACCGTGCCCTGGTTGATCTTTTCCTTAGTAACAGAGCGGATCCAAACCTGACCTGTGATGCAGGACAAACAGCCTTTCACTTTGCCAGCAGGTGAGCTGCATTTTTAGTTTGTGTCTGAGTTCTGTCCTTGATCCCATCTAATAGCTTTTATTATATTCCCATCAGGCAAGGTAACATCTACATTATACATCAAATGATGCAGTATGGAGCTGATTTACGTATCATAGACCTTCAGGGGAAAACATCACTTCATCATGCAGTTACTGGAGGAAACATGTAAGAGGCGATGACATCACACTGCAACCTGGACAATACAAAAATTTGGTTACAAATACTAAAGCAACTGTTATCAGTTTTCAGCCCATTCATGTATACTTAAACAACAGACTGTCCTCTGTGTTGTCCTTTGTATTTTTTTACAGCCTGAATGAACCATGTTTGTGTGTACTAACTATCTTTCTAGTGTTGCAGTCCACTATTTGTGGGAGACAGGAATGTTCCGCTTCTCCGATACAGACATGTACCAGGTGACACCGCTTCACTTGGCTGCATCCACAGGCAACACAGAGGTGGTCCGGTATTTGCTCAAAGACCAGGTAAGATACAGTCTCCACTCTCACACTCATAACTTAGATGGCCAACACTTTTAATACCACATGTCCCATGACTCCATATCATAGTAAGGTTTGAATGAATGTTGATTTTTTTTGTCTGTTTTTTTCATTTTGTTGTTAGAATTTATGTTTTGGTTATATAAAAATAATACATAAAGAATTTGCTTTGAAGCGCTGTGCACCTTAACCTTTGTGTTCTGTCAGAGGTGTTCTGTGGATGCTGTTGACCAGCAGGGAGCGACAGCGCTTCATGTTGCAGCAGAGCGGGGTGGAGTGGAGGTGTGCTGGACACTGCTGCAGAAAACCGGCTGCAGGATGCTCCATCAGAAGAATCACAGCGGCCTCTCGCCTCTGGATCTCTGCAAACAGGGGAAAACATTTAGGTGAATCTGCTGTCACTAGAAATATCTGGAGTAATGCTGACTAGCAGGTCACTGCATGGGATAGTAACACACCATAGTACCTTTAAAATATCTGGTATGTTTGCTTTTTCAGTCTACATTATTCTCATAGGATTATGATGCTGATTAATATTTTGCTGTACTCTGTATTTTTCACTAGACATCAGCAGCTGACCAAACTACTGAGTCGGTACATCAATGAGCCAATACACCACAAGCCCAGAGAGTCTCATGGTAAGTGTCACTCTGTCGTTAGCAGAACAACATAAGGATAATGATGATAAAAGTGGTGATGATGACAATAACATAAAGTGTTACAAATGTATTTACCAGCATCCTTTGTGTTGTTTCTCACCAGTTTTATACTACTGGACACTGTTTTTTCCAACTCTGAGTGGAGCTGCCATTCTGTTGATAGCAACCATGTTGGGAGGCTACGGGGGGCTGCTCTGTGGTTTGCTCTTCCCTTGGTTGGCCAGAAGCATTTTTACACAGTACCACCGCATGACCACATACCAAAGGTTTGACAATATTTGTACTACATGTTAAGGAAAGCATACTTTGGTGTTTTTTTTTCTCACAAGATGGCATCTACCTTCCTTCTAGGTTACCTAACCCTATCTACCTGGGGACCCTGCTAGCTGGTTTGTTCCATTCCCTGCTCTGCTTCTATGGAAAAATTACACTTAATATCCTTAACATGGATAACTAAACACACATTTAGGGTTACATATTCATGCCTATGCATTCTGCTAAAAGTTTCATATCCAGCATTTTGTATATTTATCCTTAATGTTCTGAACGTGTGTGGCCAACCAGTGCTGTGGCCCAGGTGTCAATGCTCCACTTCTTAATACTCTTCAGCCTGTTCTGTAAGGTTCTCACTCAGGACCCTGGGACATTGGACAAAGAAGATGCAGATCCTCGGTTTTCCTGTATTGCAGACCTGGTGGAGAACAATCAGACCCCTCATAAGTTCTGTCCTTACTGTGAGGTAAGACACATTAATGTGGTCTAAGTTAATTAAGATTTTGGAACATCTAGCAAATATATTGTTTGAATCCTGCTGAAGGTTTACATCAATAATGAGTCTTTATAATAATTATTTCTTTTTTTTTAACCCAGAAGGTTCTTCTTTCTGTCTTTGTTTTTTAGTTGTTCCAGCCTGACTACACGAAACACTGCAAGCTGTGTGAAATGTGCATTAAAGACTATGACCACCACTGCCTTTTCCTAAATCGCTGCATCGGCCGTGGTAACCACCGCCTCTTCCTCTTTTTCATCCTCTCCATGGTGATGGCCCACCTTATTTTTATTGGTACAGCGACATCTTACCTGTACAACAAGATGTTTGCAGGCAGTCAAAGCTTGATCACATTGTTAAGTGAGGAGTTCTGGGTTGTGGTCATGATGATCATGAATGGACTGACACTCTTCTGGGAGGTGTGGCTTCTAACTGAGCAGTTTGATGCCATTGCCACGGTATCGACCACCTATTTCAAACAGTGTGAAAGCTCAGCACGACAGAAGTCACTGGGACAGCGTTGGGTTGTAGTCCTGTCATTTCTGTTGGAGGGCCGACGGCGGGTGGGCAGCGGACAAACCAGAGAGGATAAAACTGCCATAGATATTTAAAGCTATATGTTTCCTGTGTGCTGTTGTTTGTTTAATTATTACTCACTTACAAATACTCAGTTTACAGAGTCCTTAATGTGCCCTCAATTTGTGATACATAGATTCTCTAATGCCATATACCACTGTGTACTTGAATGTAACATTTTGTTACATTAATATTATATTTTAATATATCATAAGTTATGGATCAGCCAGCACCTTTGTCCACAAAGGGTATATATATATATATTCAGGATATATACTGCTAAGAGTTTTGATGTAGTTTTTAGAGACCTCACTGAAGACTTTTCTGAGAACAGTGTTTTTATTCACTTGTTGGGTTACACAGTTTTATGTAAAGTACAGGATGTAACACCTCTGATGACATACTGCTCCTATTTACACCTGTTTTTATATTTTACATCAGCATACTTTTTTAAAGTCTTTGTTTTTGTTGCTTCAGATAAAAAAGTCTGTAACATGACTAGTGATAATGGTTCATAGCAGGTGTAGAAATATTCTGTTCATAACATAATGGGATTACCTCTCCGACCTGCTCCCAGTCATTTTGCACCATGACACTTCCTCTGCTCTCATTAATGGGACATGCTCTTTTCATGCTCTTCAATTACACACACTCATTTCCTGTGTCCCACAGGCCCATATTTCTAGATTATAGATGATGTCCCCCACACCCTTCAGAGCCTGATGTGCCTGGACTTTTTGAGTGGCTCTGTCCTGTGATATGATTTAGTGTCTGAGTGAGCACATGTAAGCCTGTGAAACTGAGTGCTTTTACTGTATTTCTCTGTCCCTGAATTAGTATTATGGTGTTGAACTGACCGCCACTTGTCGATATCCCAATATGTTTTACTGATGTACAGTATTATGTCTGTGGTGACCATTTCTTTTGATTACCAAGATAATACCTCATTGGTGCCCTGGTATTTTTACGAGATATAACACTGCTTAATAAAAATTCGTAATACATCATTTATAACGAAAACAAAATTGATCTTTTTTTGACTACCTTTAAAGAGAAACCAACCAGTAGCTTTTCCAAATCAGATCTTGTGACTTTCCATCTTTATAAGAACTCACCTACAGCTGGAGCACTGATTTTGGCTCTGTTGTGAGCAAAAAAAAAACATGACTTTTTACAGTAATGACTTTAAAAGGAGAAACTCTTCATATCTTTAACCCAGAAGTCAGCAGTTTTCACTTCTCCATCAAGACAGCTCACTTCCTGAGTGAGAGACAGACCAAGAATTCAGCAGAGGAGGACAACAAGTGTGCATCCCACAGCTGTGTTTTATTTCTCTGTAAAGCAGTACCTATCGCACTACTGCTTTGGACCATGTGATGCTTTCTTTCTTCTGGACTCTGGCTCCAGACAGAGTCATCTGGCCCGCCCATCCGAGATGACATGGCAAGTAAATGTTCGCATGACTGCCTTAATTTTCCTTATATTTTAGAGTCTGTTCACGTCAACATTCTTCAGGCACACATCACTGTTTTTAAATGATGGTAACCACAGCAGTGCCTTCTCTGTAGGTATGTGAACATAACCAGAGATTTGTTTCCAGCAGATTGGCTATTAAGTTAATGGCTGAGATGTGAGTATTGTCATTGTTTAGACCCTGAATGTGTGTATTTGTGTGTGTGTGGCTCTAGACTCGGCCCCGGTGGAGAACCATACACTGTACAGATGGATTCAGGGGCATGAAGCTATCCAGGACTCCACAGATCAATGATAAACCAACAGAACTTTTTGGTAAGTCTCATGTTTGTTTTGTCCAAAAGATCATTACAAGACTGGTTCGTGCGCCTTGTATGAATGAACTTCATATGTGCTCGTCTTCTTCCTAGCAGTGTTTCAGTGCTGCTTTTCTAGTCTCATCCAGCCTCTTGAACCACAGTATTTATCTGCTTTATCAAATTCTCTACAACCCCTTCAGGCTGAGCAGGAACAAGAACATCACACCCTTGAGTGTTGAGGCTTTTACTTGACAGATTACAGAGTGACTGATTAGTGTCGCATTCTCACACCATAAGTCTCAGACTGAAGGAATCTGGACACTAAAAATCAGTAAAGAATAGTGTTGTCAGATTAAAACACATGTCCACCCATATTTTAGAGTTCCACCATACATCTGCAGTGCATTATACAATTATATTCATGCAGTTCTAGGCAAATGATATATTTGATATGTTTTTCATTTTGTTTTTGATTCTTAAAGTCAAGGCAAAAAATTTTGATGCTGCAAACTCAGGAACTGAGTTTGAACTGAAAAGTACAAATACAGTATTTTTAGATGGGGATAATGCCTTCTGACAGCACTTTGCCAAAACCACTTCTCTCCTCCTGTCACTGCCTTTAACTGCCGCACTACCTCAAAGATACATATTTATAACCCCAAACAGTTGGTTTATGTTCGTTACATGCTGCTCATGCTTTCTTGTGTTTGTGACTCTGATTTATCTACATGCGGCTTGTCCACGTGTTGCTTCACATACTCTAGGTGCTAATCTCTGTGATGTTGCTGGAGGTTTCTTCCATTCACTCTTCCATGACCCTATTTATGCTATTGCTGGAATAGTGTCATGAACATAAACCTTCCTGCAGATCTACTGCAGTCTAATAGGGGTTTATTTTGTCTTTCTTTCCAGCATGTGCAATTTTATCTGGAAATTTTCCTGCTCCTCCAGATCTTGTCTTGGCATTCACATACTCTTAGACTGTGGAAACAGTGTTCACTAACACATTAGGCATCATTGAGGATAGAGGATTCAACATTCTATTCTTTTGTTATCTTATAAGCATACCCGCTAAATGACTGTACTGCTGTAACACCTAAATTTCCCAATTTGGGATTAATAAAGTACTACTATTCTATTCTATTCTATTCTATTCTATTCTATCTGCGCTGTTTAGTTGTCGAATTGAACAATTGAACAATCAACTAATGAAATGACAAGCTAATGGCCATGCCACTTGGGTCAATAAATTGCAGAGTTGCCCAAACTCGTGAGTACTGCTGCAGATGCATGATAATGTACTGCTGAGCCTACTTTCACTGAATCCAACATTTAGTGCTGAGGATGTCAGTGAAATCAAATATATTGATCTGAGGTTGTGCAGATGATACCATAATTAAATCTCCATGAGCAGCTGGGAGGATCATCAGAAGTGACGATGATATAAAGAAATAGGTGACAAGACAGAGGACACACGACCAGACATATTTTTAGAAGGTGAGAAACTGATACTGAGAGTGTGCAGCAGAAGGTAGAGAGACAGATAGGGAGACGGACAGACAGAGAGAAAGAGAGAGAGAGAGAGTGGGCAGGGCTCTAGGTGAGAACAACAGCGTGCGGGCCAGTGGGACAGAGAGGGGGAGTCAGACGAAAGAGAAGAGGGGAGGAAGAGGAGAGTGTGTGGTTAAGTGCTTAAAAGTGTGTGAGTGTGTGTGTGTGTGTGTGAATGTGTGTGAATGTGAAATCAGACAGAGTGCAAGAGGAAGACTGTAAACCAGGAGAGAAAGATGCTTGAAGAGGATGAGGAGTAGCAGGGCGAGGCAGCAGTGAGAGGGGCTGAGAGTGTGTGTGTGTGTGTGTGTGGACTGGTGTATGAACAGAGGGATGCGGTCATGTCTCTGTAAGAGGGAGCAGCACAGCAACGGTAACCATGCTGAGCCCCAAGATAAAACAGGCACGCCGGGGTAAGCAGAGTCCCTCCTCCCCCTCCTCTATCCCTCCTCTACGCTCATCTCTCTTTTCCATCTCTCCTTGTTCTCCTGCTTCTTTCCATTTTCCACTCCCTGTCTGCAGAGCTCCTTCCATCCTGCTGTCTTTGTAATAGTGTATCACCAATTGTGTTTTCACTGACAACACCTATGTCCTCCAGTCACATCTGCATGCCATTGTCATTCTTCATCCTTGTGAGCATTCTTACCTGTGAGTTTTCTCAAAAGATCTGAAAGTGCTCAGCTTTTCCACTGCTTGTTGAAAGTAACAGCTTCTACTATGAGGTGATGTTATCTGTCATGTCATAGTGTTCTCATTCCTAGAAGATTTCTGACAGATATTGTGAGCTGTAGTAAACATGGCTGCTGGGTAGATAATCCTCACTCTGACAATGTTCTGCATCATGACATGTTCACACCTGAACACATGACTACAGTATGTCTGTGTTGGTGCAAGGCTTACCACAGCTATTTGGTTGTGGTTTTGGGGTAGGTGACAGCTTTCTGATTGGAGGAATGCATGACTCTCTACTCCTGCATCCCAACAGCTGACTGTCAAACATAGTTCCTCTAATGCGGGATAAAATCCACTGAAGTCAGGACACATGCCTCTCACATGACTGTGTGAAGATGAATATGGAAGCTGTAAATCAGGAGCTGCAGTGTATACATACTTGCTGTGCTTTTCATAGCAGGTGGTTGCTACAATTGGCACCATTTTGCTTCAGGTGGTTTGGGAAGCTGTCACCATACCTCACTGAAATAGGTTATTTAGCTTTGTTGGTGTTGTTATGATTGCACTATTTCCTCCTGACTGCAAATAAAGCTGCCAAAATTTTGGATCTCTCTGAATTAATATTGCATGAAGTGAAATGGGCCATAAGAGAAAATTACTGGTTTGCATCATGTTCAGGAATCCTTACAGTTTTCTTACCATTCAGTGTTCTGTGGCACAGACAATGTTTTGTTTCTCCCCTGCTAGTTATTCTAGACCAGCCGTAAAATGAGACCATAAAAGATGATGGGAAGGAGAAGTGGCTCTTCTTTCTCCTTCAAGTAACACAGTGCTGTAGCCACTTCAGTTTGCTTGCCACGTCTTGCGCGCTTGCCATCTCTCATTTGGTGTAATGGTATTCTGCTTTGATTAGATTCCCAGCTCTGCTCTTCTCTGACCCTTTTATGTAACATCATTCTGGGTAAAATTAAAACAGCATCACAGACGTGGATCTGCACACAGAAGCTTAGACATCAGACCCCAATAAGTGGTGTTTCTTAAACCCTGTTCAACTATTGAAATTATGTTATTTCAAAAATTAAAAGGAGATACCTGTCCTGTAATCTCATATCATTTTCTGAAATAAACAGCAATTTACATAAGCGCCCAAACCACTGAATAGATTATGTCAGTCTAATGTGATATTAAATATGTTCTGTGCAAACATTGCTTACAGTGTAATTTAATTTGTAAAATTATTGTCTTTGCTGACAATTCATTTAAAAAAAATCTCCTTGACATTCAAAGATTTTTTTTCTTTTATTAAGACATACAGAGGCCATGTCCTCCTCAGCCTGCTTCTGCTGTCAGTTTTGCTAATGACTGCTTCACATGGTCCCTTCCCAGCAATAATGACTGTGCAAAGGACGGACATCCAGAAAAGGGAGAAATGGAATGAGGAATCCAGACAGAGAGCTGATAAGGAAGAGAGAGAGAGAGAGAGAGAGAGAGAGAGAGAGAGGAAACAGAGGGGCACGGATAGAGAGATTTCAGTCCAAGCTCTTACAGATACCTTCCCTGCTGTCCTCAGCAGAAAGGAAGATGCAATTAACAGGAAAAAAAGACGCCATTGATTTCTCTCTCTCTCTCTCTCTCTGCTTTCTGTTTATCTCTCTCCCCCCTCTTTCTCTCTCTCTCCTTGACTCTCCAGGGATCACTCCACTGTCGCTGTTTTTGCTCCATTCTTTGGCATAAAGATGCTAATATATAATCCATACTTGTAATCATCCTTTAGCAGTTAAAGCATAGCCTGATCCAAAGCAAACTCTTCTATGTGCAGCAGTAAAAACTGAAATTATATGTGATCTCATTAATAACCGAAACACATAATAGAATGTACTGGAATAATTGGATGGATTTCATCTTAAATCAGAGTGTCCTTGCTGCAAAATGGAGGCCTTGCCTCAGTAGAGTGGCTTAAGAGGAAATCTGGATGCATGGTCAAACCTGTGGGCTTAGCTATACCCCAGGGAGACTTCTATGAATAATGATTGTGGCTCTGCACCTGGTGAATTTTTATAACTGCAAAAGAAAGTCCTAAAATAGCATGTATTCTCTCATGTATCTCTCCGTGTCATCCTCCAACTCTGCAAACTTTCTCTTCCTCATTTGATCTCAATGTGTGTCTTCCATAGCACGATCCAAAAGCATGGTGCTTGGAGAGTTGTCTCGGATGTCCAGGCCCTGTTCTCCTCTGGATCAGGAGAAGGCACTGAAGGCAGGCTGGCTGAAGAGACAGCGGAGCATCATGAAAAACTGGCAGCTGCGTTGGTTTGTCTTGAGGACTGAGGCTCTGTATTTCTACAAGGACCAGGATGAAAGCAAGGCACAGGTGTTAAACACTTTTATTTGATGTCCTTTTGCTAGGCTGCACTGCTCAGTTTTCAGCCTTCATGAATTTATATGATTAGAACTTTCTTCCTCAGGCCATGTACATGTCAATGTTGTTTAATTAAATCAAGCAAGACATTACATTTCTGTGGCCCTCTGACTATGGTTTTTAACATTTTACAGGTGTCAGACTATGGCTGGATGAATCATTTATCCTCCATACAAAGAAGCATCCACCATTATGACATCCCCTCTCTCTCCATTAAAGCCATTGTGTGCTGTTATTGCCCTGACACACACTCTGATAATGTGGTAACTAGCTGGCCTGAGGTCCTGTTGTAAGCACTTAGTTGTTGACCTTTGACCCTCTCTATGCTGGAGGGCTCAGAAATGGAAGTACATAGGAAAAGTGCAGAGAGATAAGTAGATGAAGAGATGTTTCCCTGAGTCATCCCACCCTCTATCATCATTACCTCCCTCTGTTGGACAGATGCCCAGAGTCCAGTGTACTCAGAACTCTACAATGTTTAACATGCACTACATATCCAAGTACAGAACCGGCGCTTGTCTGTCACCTTGTCCATCACTCACCTTCGTCTCCTTTCTCCTGCAGGGTTGTATTCCTCTTCAGGGTAGTCAGGTCAATGAGGTGCCCGTCAATCAGGACGAGTCTGGTCGCCACCTCTTTGAGATTGTTCCAGGTGAGCTTGTGTTCCACTTGTGTACATAAGCCTTGTTCAGGCAATACTAAACGTTCTGTGGAGTACTGAATGCCAAACAGAAAAAACAATTAGACTAAGGTTTCTAATAGAAAAAGACATCAAGAACAAGGCTGAACCCAATATTTGAATTAAAGTTATGATCGCAATAGCATGTTATATCAGCTGGAATGGACTTGAACAGGAAAAATGGAAGGAAATCAAATCATTTGTTTTATACATGCTA
Source organism: Ambassis agassizii (assembly GCA_036025115.1). Taxonomy (NCBI): domain Eukaryota; kingdom Metazoa; phylum Chordata; class Actinopteri; family Ambassidae; genus Ambassis; species Ambassis agassizii. Next base: position 11,433 of record JAVQJX010172099.1, read on the forward strand.
GAATGAAGTGCACAGAAGAGAAGAAAATCACACAAAAACTATAACTTGTATAGTCAGAAAAGTGAGCATTTTTATCAGCATGGCACCTTTTCCTCTGATTTCATAGATAGCATAAATTTCCCTTGCATGCTCATGTGTTCTTGGGCTGACAAGGTGTATAAATTGACTTTGTATTGTGTCCAGGGTAGAACATACAGTATATTGTATTAGATATTCTCCAGAAAAGCCCCCTCTTTCCAGTAAATAGATGTACTTGTGGTTAAAAAAAAAACAAGTTGCAAACTCTTAATTTACAGGCTATTTTCATTTGATAAATGTGGCAGAGTTTGCATGTTCTTTTTGCAGAGTTTGCAAGTTTTGTATAAGTGAAATAATTGAGTGAAAAAGACAGAAAGAGAACAGAAACTGAGTGAGAAGCATGGTGTAGTTTGCTGGTGTCCTAAGGGAACATTGCTCTTTCTGGATCGTTTCTCTCTCACACAGCACACTATACACCACAGTGCAGGATTGATATGCAGTCTATACAGTAATGCTTATGCAATCTTCCTAAAGTAACTTATTTTTCCTCAAAACTAAATATTCATTGCCTTTACCCCATTTCCATCACAATTTGAGTAAAAAGATCAGTCATATGAAGGCAGAGAATTTCACATCATGCAATCAAAGCTTTGCTGAAATAAACTAAATGTCAAACTAAAATGTCAACCCTGGTGGTATCAAACTGTTTCGAGAGGAAGGAAATGCAGAGCTGTGTGGTGGTGTCTTTGTACTTTACAGGGGGGCTCGAGCTAATAAGGTTATTGAAAACCAATACAGATATTATAGCTGGTAGAAATCAGTTGTTTACAGACAGACAACAGTTGGCAAAGTAGTTTATATCTGTTGTGCGTGACATGTTTAAACTAGTGGTTTTGAGATGTGATTTCCATATCAAACCAGAATGTAATGTCATACAATATGTCTGGTGTTTCAGGAGGGGCTGGAGAAAAGGATCGAACTGGTGTTAGCCATGAATCATTCCTGTTGATGGCCAACTCTCAGAGTGATATGGAAGAATGGGTCAGAGCCATACGTAGAGCAATATGGGTTCCACTGGGTGGAGGTGATATTCTTTACCCAGTCACACAAAACAAGGCTTTTCAACATTTTCAAATATTTTCAGCTATTCAAGTGTAGAAGTATTTATTTCCTTTGCTGTGTGGTTGCAGTGATCTTTGGGCAACACCTTGAGGAGACAATGCTATATGAGGCCCAGTGTGGCCCTCAGCGACTGGTCCCTGTGCTTGTTGAACAGTGCGTGTGCTTCATACGTGTATATGGACTCAAAGAGGAGGGTCTTTTCAGGGCCCCCGGACAGACCAATCATGTTCGAGAGCTCCAGGATGCCTTTGACCGTGGCGAAAAGCCAGTGTTTGACAGGTAAGGCAGTGGGAGGGGGCATTTTATCTACAGCAGCATGCCAAGTCATCCATTATCTGTATGGGATAGAATTCTTTAATGTGCACTCCCTTTTCTGTTACAGTTCCACAGACGTCCACACAGTGGCATCACTGCTAAAGCTGTACATACGAGAGCTGCCAGAGCCTATAATCCCATTCTCCAAATACACACAGTTTCTCTCTTGTGCTCAGCTTCTTACCAAGGATAAAGAAATGGTAATTTCTGCCCATGACTTTACTAGTATATTTTGAACGCTATTTTAGATAATAAACATGTCCTTTGTTTGCTCAAGGGTATCACAGAGCTGAGCAAGCAGGTGAAATCCCTTCCTCAGGTGAACTACAACATCCTTAAATACATTTGCAAGTAAGTAAAATGTCTGTATACTTACTCAGTGATGTGATTGTGAGAGATTTCATTGTGTTTGCTTTTGTAGTCATAGTTTATAGAAGGTTTTCAGGCTGTCAAACCAGAGAAATAACATTCATTACACCCACATCCTTGTCATCTGTGGATGTGATGTAACATGACATGAGCCCACACACCAGCCAAAACCGTGACTCAGCCAATCTTTTCAACAGTGTTAATATTACTGAATGAAGACGGGTACACAACACAGATGCTTTTACATGTTTTGAAATAGGTTTTGTGCTTATGTGTCTGTCTGCTCAGGTTTCTGGATGAGGTTCAGGCTCATTCTGATGATAATAAGATGAGCGTTCAGAATCTGGCTACTGTGTTTGGACCAAATATCCTTCGGCCCAGAGTGGAGGATCCAGTTACCATGATGGAGGGTAGGATATCATATTCAAATCTGCAAAGTTAAAACAAAATCAAGAACTGAGCTCTAGCACTGATATACTCATGAGATTGTGAATTGTGTCGCCATAAACAGGAAGTTCACAAGTGCAGCATCTGATGACTGTGCTGATCAGTGAACACTCACGGCTTTACCAACGGGAGGAGGTGGTAACTGACATTCCTCCACAGCAAGAGAATGTCCATCGGAGCAAAGTGGAATGGCTTTCACAACAACACACCGAGCCCCAGCCCTCCTCAGACACGAGCTCCAAAACCCCTAAAGAAAAATCCCAGCCCTCCACCCCTTCTACAGAGAGTAGGCTGACTGCATCAAGCCCTGTTACATCAGAGAAGGGTGAGGATGGTTGGGTGGAAGGGAAAAGCAAAAGCAAGATGGAGGAAGATAGCAAAGCTGATGGGAAAAGTGGTAGCGATGTAGCTGTTAGCCCCAGTAAACAATCTAAAGTCCTGCCCTCCTGGAGGAGCTCCTTCAAGGGCAGTGCAGCCTCTGGAGGACAGAGGGGGAAAATAGGGGGGTCAGCAGGGGATGTCTCAGCAGCTGGTGGGAGCAACTGGCTGATGAATGGGCTGTCGTCCCTCCGTGCTCACAGGCGCACCACCTCATCAGGTGAAAGACTGAAAGACTCTACTCTGTCTCTAAAAGATTCCACCCTCTCACTTAAGGAAACCGCTCTGTCAGTTAAGGACTCACAGAGAGACTCAGATGAAGACTCATCTCGAGCTTCCCTGTCTCACAGAGTACTCCAATCCCACAGACTGTCTGCCTATGACAATGTTGCCCCCTCCAGTCTAAGCCTGCCTGCTGACACTTCCTCCATCTGGACATCCTTTGAGATTTCACTCTCTGAGCCTCAGGGAAGCAATAAGCCAGTGAAATTAGAACAGGCCCAAGATGGGTCTGCAGAGGTGAGGGACAGTGCAAATACTTTAGATCATACTGCAAGCGGCAATGAGGATGATCTCACAGGAACAACAAATGAAGACTCTACAATCATGTTGACCCATCTCAAACAGGAGCTGAAGAAACAGCGAATGAACTATGAAAACTGCATTCGCAAGTAAGACAACTTTGCATGACATTCCTTATCAAATAATAAAGTCTAATTGCTATAAGGTGTTATTTTATTCTGCTTTCCTTTTAGATTGGAGGAATCCTGTTCCAAGTACCAGTCCCAGGTTAACCGCCTCGAGGAGGAGCTGGACCAGGAAAAGAAGAAGTTTCACATGCTTGAGATCCGACTCAGGAACTCAGAACGGGCACACCAAGATGCAGAAAATCGTAACATTCTCCTCCAGCAAGAGATGGAGGAATTTTTCAAAACCCTTGGAGATCTGACTACAGGAGCAGCACGGACCAACTAAAACCAGACCCACCTGCCTTCATCTGGTCCACTGGCAAAGGAAGAGATTTCTGGGAAGACCAACCAGCCCCAAAGCTTTGAAGACCAAATACCTCTTTGTGCAGTACTAATTGCCATCTTGCCCTCTTTAGTACGGCCGTCTCGTGCCTACGCTGACCAGTGCTGGTGCCAAACAAGAACTCCTCTGGACCAATCATAATGTCATTCCACAAGATTCCTAAAAATTACACTCACATAGGTCCTGTAGTGAGTCATTTACAAACATGATTCATAAATAAGACACCATAAAAAGCCTTATAAACATTATAATGTAGTGAACACACATAATGCAAATAAAAGAAAGACAGATAACAGACACTAAAATTCAACTCTTTTATTTCTTGGAGTTGAAGGTAGACAGTTTCCATTTCTGATGTATATAATTGGTCTGTTAGTGAGGCAATTTCAGATCTAAAGGCTAAATCTCAAACAACCAGCCTTCCCAAAAACACACCACAAAATGTTCGGTCTTTTGTGACAGTAGTTTGGCCAAACCATCAGAAGATCAGCATCAACCCAGTGGTGCTGAATGGCTTTCCTTAATTTCTTCTAAATGTACCTGCACTAATAACCAGAGAAAACTCATGCGTAGTCTATTCTATCACTTCTATTTCTGAGGACATAGAGGAGGGGAAAACCACAAAAACAGTTTGTTGAAATGTGGCCAAAAAAAAAGGGTCAGGACATGCGTCACAATCCCCAAAGTGCATTCTGGGAGCTGATGCTAGGGGTTACTGCCTGGAGTGCCCAACCATGAAAAGGGCAAAGGGACAGTTTGGGAATTTGAGCCATCAAATACATCCAAAGGTTAACATGGCAGGTAGCAAATGCCTGTTTCCTGACTCTCAGAAAACATACATACATCTACAGTAAAATGTACAGATCCATCACTGACTATACTAATCCATGAATTATACTGCACAGAAAACAAAATGCATATAAATAGTACTTCTGAATGCAATGTACATTACATACAATGGACGCCTCCTCCTA
>JAVQJX010172108.1:0-12258 GCA_036025115.1 Ambassis agassizii
ATCAACAGTTAAACAGTTATTTTAGCCGGAATGATTCACTCATGTTGTGGGTCAGTGAGTCAGGGTGTGTAATAGATGTCAAACACAGCAAATGAAGTCTTTCAGAGCTAATAAAGGACAAAGATCCATCACAGTTATAGATTCTAAAAACAGGCTGAAAGCAGACGGTACAACTACAGTTTTTTTTTAAACTTATTGTGCAGTAGAGTTTATGCAATGCTAATGAATGAAATGATTATTACATGACAGCTTCTGATTTGATACCTAATGTGAAGAAAATCAGATTCATAATATGTACACCAACATCTACTGTAATGTAGCTCTCCACAGTGGCCTATCATTGGAGAGGTTGATTAGTAAAAATTAGGCCAAGTGGACGTTAAGTCACTCCAAGGCATTACGTGTATTTATTCCCTATTTAAGCTCACTCATACTGAGACAGAGCAGCAGTGAAAATGTCATTTTCAAACTGCACTGTTGATATTTCGGTTATCCTAGCCAAACGTAACTTTATGCAACATTTATTCAGGAACACAAATATTCTAGTACGAGCCAGAATGATACATAGTTTCAGGAGAATGACAGATAAGAGCCATGTGTTGACTACTGATGGATTATTTATACGTAATATAACAATACTTGGATTGTATAAATTATACAAGGCAGTAGCTCAGTAGGGGATTGGGTTGGGAAGGGGAGACCAAGACACATGGAGGTGGACTGGTGGCTGGAGAGGTGCCAGTTCACTTCCGAGATACTGCCGAAATGCCCTTGAGCAAGGCACAGAACCCCCAAACTGCTTGGGGGAAGGCAGCTTGTAGCGCCAACCCCCACTTCTCCTCTCCTCTGTGCATGTGCTGAGTGATGTGTGTGCATTACAAAAATGTATAGGAGTGAAATACAATTCCCCACTCAGGGGTCAAACAGTATGTAAAATTAAATTAAAAATACTGTGTGCATTTAGAACTACTAAAACACAGATGATGATGGAAAAACTTAAGCTAACTAATGGATGCTACACATGGCACATCTTCATTACCAGCAACTTCTAAACACTGTTTGCTTGATTTGCTTACCAATCCTGACTGGATAAAGTTCAAACATGTGTTTGTTTTCTTTTAATAGTCTCTTCTCTCTTTTCAGAGACTAGGAGAGTCAAAAATGTCAAAGAGTACAAGGGAGCTGTGGTTAGGACAGACGGGAGCACAGTTTGATGAGATCCTGGCTCATACCCCATGTGCCTGATGGCTGCGACCGAGCTCGTTACAAAGGCTCAGGTTTATCATCGCACTTAAGGCTCCGCTTAACCAAAATGAAACGAGAAAAGCCAAATAAATGCTCCCTCTGGGTAGGAAGCAGTTTGACTGGCTTTGACTTTCTGCAACCTCTGCAATCTTGTACGTTTAAATCAAGTTCATGTTCAAAGTATTAAAGAGATGCTGTAATCTTTGTCTGTTTTTTTTTTTTTTGCAGGAAGGGATGTGCCATTGCAAAACTGCACTGAGATGACCTAATCAATGCTAAGTAAAACAGGCTGCTGCTTAATTCCAGTGCCTGTGTGTACCCAAACAATACATATAAATACCCTCCAGAATATTTAATTATGTCATATACATAGTGAGAATACAAACATATTAGGTAATTGTCAGCTTTCTTTCTGAAAAGTGTTTACATTGCAACATTCTTGGCTTCTGCATCATGCCCTAGTATATTACAGGTTTTAAACTCATCCGTTTTTCATCAGTTACAAATTACAGGTTTAATATATTTCATTGCTGACATGACTAAATTTGGAGCGACCTCCAAAAGGAAACCCTTAAATACATGCTTAAGTAGAAAATAAAGCAAGGTAAGTAAGTTCTGGGATCATCAGAATTTGTTGTGACCCACAGACTGAAAATCTGTAAGACCACAAAAAAAAGTGCCCGCATTCCAACTGAAAGAGATCACCTGCATGCATGCTTCACACCTAATTCATCACTGAATCATTGCTTCTTCCAGTGCAGAAAGGCTGTCGCATGTAATGAAGTCAAAATCTGTGACTATTTGATTTCATTTCACTACTTTAATAGCCTCAATGGAATGAAACCTATTCTTATTACTGTATATGGTAGAAATGTACAGCTAATAGTGCAGTACCACAACCACTTAACTATATAAAATGGATGACAGGAAAAGCATAGGAGAACGTTGTTAATCTTGGTTAACCCAAATAACAAACAACAACAGCCAAATACATTTTTTTTCGGTTGGAAAAAAAACAGGAGACAAACCATGAATATGGTAAGTTTAAGGAAACATGTTTTCTTGTTGTTCTCTTGAACCAACCTTCATGGGGTGCCCTCATTACATGGCCGTAAATTGCTAGTTTAGGCTAAAAAGTTTCTGGAAATGTCTTGAGTAACAAAGCCACAAGGACACAAATAGCAGCACAGCACGGTTCAATCAGGACCCTGTGTGTGTGTGTGTGTGTGTGTGTGTGTGTGTGCGCGTCGAATTCTAATCACGGTACACCAGCATTTATGATGGACAGGAGGACACCGTTACTGTTTATACCCAGTTGTGCTGTCACATGGGCGGATACACTCTCACTCTCTGACATTTCTGGTGACTTTTCCAATTCGATTTTTATAGTGCATTGGCTGTGTCCAAAAACCTCATATATAATGTCGCACAACACATCATGAAAAGTAGCATGATCACTACACGAGCAATATGTTCCATCATGCATCATGTATCCACCGAGAAAATGATGTAAATGATGTCTGAAATGGTTTTTCATTATGAATTGCCCCCTACTATGAACTCTACAGTTAGTAGGAAGAAGATGATTTACCTCTTTTCATGTGCTGTAGAGCTCGTCCCCCATGGTCTGAGATGGCTTCCATGCTCTCTTCTTTCTTCATTGTGGAAACCCTGGAGTCACCCTGGCTGTTGGTGATGTTAGCCAGCTGAGCTGCTGCATCCTGGGCCCTTTTTTTCTCCTTCTTTAACATCTTGACTAAAATACCTGTAGCACCCAGTTAAAGACCATACTCTTTCTCTGGACAGAACTACAGATTGTAGACACATATCAAAGAATGTATTGAAAGAGATTAGAAGTAGATGTACACTACTCAGTATGAGAGTCACGTGATTTTCTGAATGGCGAGGCGCTGACGTGCTCAGAGTGTGACCTTAGATGCTTAGGAAGGTGTCTTGGTCTGGGATGAATCAGTGGAAGAGAAGATGGAGCCAGAGGCTGCAGAGACTCTGCCAAGATTCCACTACATCATCTCCCACTCGTTAGGCTGTATGTATGTGCTTGTCTATTTGAGTGTAAGTGTGACAAAGAGTAACTGAGTGGCTACAACAGGAGGCTGGTTCACACTCTGACACATTTCACTTCAACACATGCAGAACGGCAATTGACGATAATTGCTTCCGCTCCCCTTCAAAAAATATATGGACAAAGCTTCTGTGAAGTATCATCTGAGTCCCTGTGGGAGGCTCTGTGGGTCGCCATGTTGGCAGTATCATGGTGTGAACCTCAATCTTTAACAATTTCACACTGGCGTCATGTCTCAGCTGAAGAAAATTTATAGAAGACAATCAGAGCGAACCTGTTAAGGTATGTAATGAGTGTCTTCACAGCAAATAAGTAAAGATAAGCATCGCAGTAGAGATGATGAAAATGGTAGATGAGGTTGTGCAAAAAACTAGTGAGAGTGTATTCAACACCAATGTCATAATTTGTTACCTATTTGTTTGCCAACGTGAGATATGTGATCAGGGATGATCATCAGTTCAAAGGCAGGGGGTGATAGTCACGTTTATCCAGTTTACATTCATCATAATTAGGAATGCACAATATTATTGGCAAGTGAAATCAGTAGGTATCTGTGCTGAAATTAAATATAGACACTGGTAGATAAAATGTCAGCAGATGAGACGATGTTGACTAATAGTGTCCTCAGTCTAAATGCACCGACATCAGAGTTCAGCCCAGCATGCGAGTTGAATTCAACATTATAAATTGAATTAAGCAATTTAATGTGTTAATTCCACTACAGGAAAGTCTGCTATAATGTGAAAAAAAACTTGCAGTATCAATGTAAACACTCAAGTGAAATATTTAATATGCTTATTTTTTAATGATTTGTTGCACTTCCTGCCCCCTATACGCCTGGTTTTCTACAATACCGTACATGACAGTGTGTCTGACGGCTTCATCAAAACCCATAATTTGAAGTCACGCAAACACATTAATGCATTCTTCAAGAGCTTCCCCCCCCAATATGAGATTAGCAGACATCTATTTGTGGCCAGACTGTAACTGCGGTGGTCGTCAGATAATTTGGGATGTTCGAAGCAAAAAAAGCAAAGTCGTTGTCATTATTTTGGATGATGTATGGACGTATGTCTGATGGAGCTGGAGAATTTAATTTATATTCCTGTCAGCACAACACAAAGGGGATGTCAGTGGGAACAATAACATGAAGGAACCATGTCTCCAATTACAGTTTCCAGTGAAACCAACCATGCAGTCTTCTCAAAACTGCCAGAATCTCAACCAGACATACAAATCCAAATGACCTTCCGAAGCCAAGCTTTACAGAAAAATATTTCTATGGGTCCTGTGTCATTGTTTCATTACTTCAGAATGCTGTTCGCAAGGTTTTTCCATTATTGAGATCTTTGGCATCTAATATCTTCATATATGCAGAACACTACCACAGAACTCTGGTATATGATGAAAATGTCTATAGGGAGAAAGAGGGGAAGGGGGTTTACACATGGGACTGCTTCACATGCAGTGCGGTCAGGCTCAGCTCGCGATGTGCTCTCCTTATTCTCATTTTTTTCTATTATATTGTCCATGAATCGGGCATCACAGGGAAATAAAGAAAATTACCACCGCTGGCAAATGTGCCGTGTCACTCCCGGTGCTCCCACAAATCGCTCTCAATTCAAATGTACCAAGCAGTACAAACTTTAGATTGGAGTAAATACAAATTGTGAACAAACAAACTCAGAGAAATCTGGCTGTTTTTATTTTGTGGCATAATTCTGTTCTGATTAACGACTAATTTGTCCAACAGTAACAAAAACATGCCAACTCTTTCTATCCATGCACCACTAATGGGTAAATGTAGTATTTCCAATTATTATTATAATAATAAAAAAAAGGCAAACATTTCCACAGTTCATTCAATCGGTACTCTTAACTAAACAACTGACTCACTAAACTAACAAATGAAGTGCCAAAGAAAACGACAATTAAACCCCACTAATTCTGCTTTTGCTGTGGCACTGGATGGTATATTTGCATATTCATGAACAATAATCATAATAATGACAATTATATAGCGTGTTATCTCATCAGATTTCTGTCAACTTCCAAGCAATCAGAGAATCTGGGAAAGCCTTCCTTATGCTAACAAGTAAAATGTTTTTCCACAGTGCATCCCATGAACATTGCTCTTCAATAGACCGAATAGCCCTGTGTAAAACCTCTTTTTATCCGTCCCCTATGATGAGAAAGGATTATAGGACATGGACATGTAGTAAGATGCCAGCTGCCTTTGGTTAAAGCTTGGGAATTACCTGTGAATGTGTGCTGCCAAAATGGAAGAGTGGAAAGTTCAAAAATTTAACTCTTAAGTTAAGTTATTAACTGATTTTTGAAAGAAATCAACACAAAGCAATTGTAACTGTCACATATTGCCTCAAAATAAAGCAGAAAACCTGTGAAAACACCACGCCAGTATAAGAATGCGGTATTACAGCAAAAACTGCTTGTGTTGTTGGTGAATGTATCATCACTCCAGTTAGCTCTAAGCATTACCAGGTGCCCTGAGTCCCTTACATGGTAACACACAGGGGTAGTAGGTAGGAATACACCCCCTTTGTTTTACAAGAAACTCCCATAATTAAGCCTGTGAGAAGAGAGATCAGTGTCTGTGGGGGACAGCAGGCCTGTAGCGCAAGAACCAATGGAACAAAATGAGGTGGCTTATACAGACATGGTGTACAGCTTGGTGATTAGCTAGCGGATACAAGTTTGAATCTAGATAGTTATTAGAGCTCTGGCTGGAAATGATGTCACCCCTAGAGGCATGGTCAACCCTGGCTATATAGTGTTACACGCTGCAGACAGACCACCCTGACTGAAGGATTGACAGTTTAGGCTACTGCAACTTTATATACAAACTTCACAATGGGTAGAATGTGAGGCTGAAATACAGACTAAAAAAAAAAATAAAAAAAAAATGCTCAAAAGCAATTTTGCCAATTACATTTGCATCATGTGAAAAGCAGTGTATGACATTCAGAGAGGGAAAATCTACAAAGAAGAGAGGAATTCACATTACATGTACTTGGTCCAAGAAATACTACGCTGAAATATCTGCATGATAATATTCTATTTATTTTGGAGAGCTGAGGGTTTTCTGGCTAAATAATCAAGCAGAAATCTCCATTTCCAACTAATGTGCTGTGATCTAATGACAGGCCGCAGCAAGAGGAGATGAGGGAAGAATAATCCTATAAAGCCATTAGAAATATCATATTCAAGCGCAAACACCATAATTATGATTAATAATAATTATGATGAACTGCAGTCATTAGATTGGGATCCATCTGAACGTACTGTAAAACAAGACTGTGTGTTTTTGTGGTGAGCTGGTGATGAATGTATGACTACTTACACCTCGTTATTTATGTGTATATAGAGGCGCTGTAATTCAACCATTCAATAACACATTTCCTTCAAATACCTTTTTGCAAATGATGATATTACTGTGGAAGTACGGTCATTTTGAGGTAAGGTGCAGGCATGTGTTTTATTTGAAACCCACTCCAGTCTATTTATCAGCCCGTCCTCACCGGGAAAATGGAACGCAAGGTTGATATGTCAAAATGGAATATTTGAGCCTATTTAACAGACCACATCACAGCATGTTCAAGGGGGCGGGGACTCGCTATGGCAGCTGAAAATGGCGACTGTGTGTTAAGATCAGTTTTCCATGTGAAATGTAAAGGTAGTTCGTTTTTATACCAAATACTGTACAACAATGCTCCATAATAAACTTAACAATGGGTGAAAACAAAACAGCTCACAGTGTCAGGGGGACTTTAACCTCTGACATGACATGACATGACTCTGCTATATTGCGTGTACCACTACCATCCACAACATATGCGGAAGCCTTCTGACATCTCTCTGGTGTTGGGTATGAATTTCCTTCAGAGGGATGAATAAAGTGTATCTATCTATCTATCTATCTATACAATCATATCTTCCAGGAGAACCATGTGTTGTATCTGGGTGATGAATATCTAGCAAATGCACCTTTTTTTCATGAGGATGTGGTCAAGGAGATTATTTCTCTCAATTAGAAGGGCCTTATTACTACTGTATGCATCGCAATTCCTGTCCGTGCATCATTGAGACAATCAACTTGGGTGCTAACAAGTGCTTAAACAGAACACAAACTTCCAATTCTTAATAAGAGCCCAGATTACTAACATGAAGCATCACAAACCTTTGATTTGTACAATTATACTGTATAAACGCAACTACCTACCTTGACCAGTAGGCTCAACGAATGGACACCTGCTGGCTGTACAGTACATGTCAAAGGATACTGATCTCATTATCCCGCTGCTTCAGCATCTCCTTTAATTTGGCCACTTGGTTGTTATCTTGAATTTCTTCTTCCCTCTCTTTTGGTGCTGGTGACTCTTTCCCATCATCACACCTGTTTATTCCACCCCGTTTATCCAGAATCATCCTCTGTGCACAAAAAAAAAGACTGCTGAATATAAAAATAAACATTTGTATAAACACTCAAACAGCCTGTCCTGATGCAATCAAAGTCTTCTCTATGACTTTCCATGTGTAAGCCTGTGGCTTTCCATGACCTAAATGTGTTGCTTTAGTGCTCTTTTAAGTTCTACAGGAGAAAGCAGCCCACTTTAAAATGCCTCGGGTTTGCTTTTAAGAAAAAAAACTTGTGCTATAAACAAACATCTAATACCCTACAAACTGGAAAATACATTGTGGTAACATCCATGGAAAGTAATGCTCTTCTAAATTCCGTGATGGTCCCTAAACATTAATTAAAATCCGCTCTTTTTCCTGCCTGCAGTATAACTAACATTTTAATGATAGTCCAGGTTTAAAGACAGGTGGGAAACATGTTAAAGGATTGGAGTTTTTCCACATGGAGAAGATACTGTAGAAGAGAAAGGTACAGAAGAAGGGTGAGGCATTTAGAAGAAAATTTGGGGGATATACTGTGTTTGGAAGTACATAGGAGAATCCCTTCCATCTTTGTGAAATAACTCTGCAATTTTATGATTTGATTCCATTTTAACCACACATCACTGGGGTCACACGGGTCACAGTGATGAAAAGATGAAGCGCTGGAACAACACTGACATGGATTGAAGAGCTAACCAGCATTGAAAATAAAGAAAGAAGAAACCAAATTCAAACCAGACAAATTCCGACAGGATCAGTGGAGTGTGACTGGGGTGATGCTCAGAGGAATGTAAACTGCGCAGGAGATAGAGTTTGCGGATCATAACAAACTGTAGCAGAGATAAACAGACATTCAAGTGGGATCTGGAAATGCTTCTGGTGGCTGCTCCAAATCCAACCAAACCAGAGCCTGAGAACAGTGCACACACACACACACACACACACACACAGCTGCCCATTAGCAGCACCGGCCCATCGGCTGCCGTATGAGGGATGATGAATGAGGAATATCTGAACTGATTTGCCTTTCTCCAAAAACAACCACCTTTAGAATTTATGTTGTTTTTTTTAAAACCAAGATTCTGCACACAAAATGGAAGTGCAAACTTTTTCCATGGCAGCCCCCACTTACAAACAGAATTGAGAGCCAAACCAAAATAATGTCCAGCGCCTGAAAGTATGAAACATTAAAAGGGAATACAAACAAGACCTTAATTACAACAATTCACCCATATATGATCATTTCAATCTGAGCATTAATATTATATGTAAGTCTTTATGACACAGCTTTAAAGTTGATTTTTAAGAAACAAACCACCCCAATAGATAAAATACAGTATGTCCAGTTTTCGTTAAACTTAATTTTTTTTTTACAACCTTATTTTTATTATTCAGTTTAGAAATGTGAAAAAACAACAACAAATCATCAAAGGCCTTTTTTTCTACAGTAAACACTTGTGACAATCGGGTTCGAGCGTAGGCTCCATGTCATGCCATGTCAATATTACACCTTGTATCTAATTAAATGACAAATAACCGAGTGCCCAGTCAGACTGTGGGAAAAGCAGCTCCTCCCAAGCAGTGTACATTTTTATTAAAAAAAAACAAACATGTTTTGATTGACTTTACTACAGGGGATAAGATGATTAGTTATTCCTGTAAAAAGAAAGAAAGAAAGAAAGAAATAAGGTGATACAATTGCAATTTATGAGACAGAACATCTCTTGGAGGAAGACAGTAGGGGGAGCTGTTTAGAAGTGACAGGTGCTGAAGAATGGAATGGTCAGAGAAAGACACATTTGTTCAAAGTAATATCAAACCTGGGTGTTAATGGAACAGTGATGGTGAAGAAGAAGAAAAGAAGAAAACAAAGCTAGCTAATGTACATTCATTACCTTCAACAGGGAGAAACAGTGCTGGATTTTTCTCATGTCTGCTCCCAATGACAGGGTCACATCTGGATCAGGGTCAGCTAGAAAAGCTTGGGTTAGCTCTTCCAACCTAAACACACAGACATAAACATACTTAGAGAATTCTTAATAATCTACCAAAGCTTCAACGTACATTACATTCTTCCTTACTCTATCACATGTACAAGCAATTGAGATAAATATTTGAGCAGGTACAAATGTGGTTTTGGTAAACTTAAACATATGTTCCAGATCTACCATACCGGCTTGCTTCACTAAATGATAGTCCAAACATTGATTCTTCAAGATCTGGAATCAGCTGCTAGGAAAGACCAGGAGGCGAGCGTCCAGACGGATCCAATGTAGGCACAACAGCGTGCGGTTTTCATGTTATTATGCGCTCAACAAAAAAACACAGCAGGTTTACATGATGCAGGACTTCATACAAATGTAGTGGTCTTGTTTTAGGGTCCTGTGAGACATTAGCTATGTTGTGAGATAAAGTTTTGTATACTACGTGAGAGAAGATGAAAAAAAAATGTTTTTAAACAGCAACAGTTGGAAGGTAGACAACTATAAAAGCTTCAGTTTGTGTTTTATAAAACAGTAAAAAACAGTAAAACAAAAAAAATACTGTGGAAAGTCAAAAAGCAGCGTGTTTTGAGGGGCAGTAAATAAACCTGGATATGTGCAATGAATCAGCATGGGGGGGGGGGGGGATGAGTCAAAGTAAATAGTGGAGAGGAAACAGCGACAAAAAAAAAAAAATCAGCGTGTCCAGCAAATGTGGTCACAACACACATCATTAAAGGTTCCCAGTGTGAGACTGACCACAAACGGGGGGGAAATCGAGGATAATCACCCGGGTAAGAGAGGAAATCATAAAAATAGGCAAAGGACGGGAAATACATCAGCACAGCAAGGGAGATCTGCCAAGGCCAGCATGGAACCTCTGGCCTGAACTCTGGCCCCTGACTGCCTGGGTCCCTCTTACACTTGAGTATAAGAGCAGAAATAAAGCAGCGCTGGCAAAGACAGCCATGGGAAAGTCTATTACATCTGGTTAAGCCTCAGTGAATGAAGCTTCAAATCAGCATCGATGCATAGCCAACAGCATGAGTTATGTATGTACTTTAGGCAAACCCCAAATACTTATAAATCATGACACATATTTACCCAAAAATTTGTGGCTTTAAACATTACTAATACAATGTAGAATTAAAAAACAAAGACATACTGTACTCTCTCTCTCATTTTTACATCTGTCTCACATATGCTGCCTGGATTAGAAGTACAAGATTGTGACATACTTCCGGATCTCCTCTGCAGTGAGCTGGTCATTTCTCTGCTCCCCCGTCATCATGGCCAGCTCTTCCTTCAATGACACGACCTCCCTTTTCAAACGTGCAATCATCTGAAACACATAAAAAAAAGGCAGGGTTAGTTTCCCATGTGTAGTCATACATGTGTAAAAATGGACACTTCAACTGATGAGACGAGCCTACTGAAAATGATCTTGTGGCTTATTTTGCAAAAAAAAGGATTTTGAGGACAAACTTAAATGATTCCAGACAAGTAGAAAAATGCAGGAAACAGAACAGAAAATAGCATTAAACAGCTACAGTGGCAAAAAAAAAAAAAAAAAGAAGGAACACATAAAACCCTGTACTGCCGTCTGTCCACACGTGTTTTGTAAAGGCCCTGCATAGTGTGCCAATAGGCTGGTGCTGCTGTTACTAACCACTGTCCGGGTCTGGTTACACTGAATGTAAAAAAAAGCAAAACCATCTCACCATGCCCAGACATGGCTTCTTAAGTAGGACTCAGATCCCCAATTTTAGAAAAATGAAATGTAGCAGCAGCAAGAATGTGTTTTACTGATAAAAATCCTCTGATAAAACAAAACAATAAAAGTTATGAGGCATAAGAAAGATGACTGCAAAGAGAGGTCAGAAGCTTCACGTCAATCTAGGAAGGGATTAGTTAGCATTAGGCTAGCAGAGCTTCCGTTAGCTAGAGCTTTGTGTATTATCTTTAATCTAAATGATATGACAGAGCCGCCACGTTATAAAAAGAAATGATTAAATAAACAGTTGCTTCATGTGGTAATCTGCATAATCCTAATTTAAAAGTAATCTACATCACTACCTGAGCCTCCCATATGGAATTCTTTGTTGTTTCATGAAGCAGCATGAGCAAAACCTGTTCAGGGATTAAATCCTTAATCTCTTGCTCCACCACAGGAGCAGGAGGTTAGAAGTGAACCCTTCATGAGTATGTGCCCTTCATGACATGCTTTGCATTTACTAGCAGCAAGCCATCATTTTTTTGTGTGTGTAAAAACATAATACAAAATCATCTGATTGTGCTGGGTCTGAATATTTAGTGAATGCATGGAAAACATTTGTTCACACTACCCCCTCCCCCCACTTTCTGCTTCCATAGGGTTTAATGAGTTGAGCTGCAGCAGGTGCTGCAGATCATCAGTCCTTGATGAACTGATCATCAGCAGGTGTACAGAGCTCTATACAAACAGATGTTTTGGAGCATTCAGGTGTGTGTTAACACAATGACAAGAGGGACAGACATAAACAATGATGT
>JAVQJX010172229.1:0-11725 GCA_036025115.1 Ambassis agassizii
ACACGAACTCTATGTTGGTGTGACACCTCTCCCCGGGTCTTTAATAAATCTCCAAAAGACTCTGATGATTGATTGACTCTTTATTATATTAAGTACAATATTATACTTTGCCATAACACTTTCCCTAGATATTTGTTTAACTCAGTTGGTGACATTAATTTTTTGTTGAAATGTAATTTTTGCATGGACAAAATCTCCATTAAATTAGCTGACTTTCATAGACAGGCTCTCTTAGATTGGTCTTTGTTATACAGACATAATTTTAGCCCACACAGGTACTTTATGTTGTGTTGCGGCAGGGTTGTGTGTGTTTTTTTTGTTTGCTTTTCGCCCTTTTAGGCACACCGGGCTTGCCGTAGGAGGATAGAGCAGAGAGCCAGAGCCAGCAGTTCCAGTCTTCAGCTCATCTGCATAATCAGACGCACCTGGACCCAGTCTGCTCGTCTCCTCGCCTTCTTATTCAGCCTCCACTCCCCACTCGACGCCAGTTCTTTGCCGTACTCACATGGTAGTATACAGAGTCTTTTCTTGTGCCTTTTGTATGGAAGTTAATCTGTTCCATACAAATAAACGTTAGCAAAGCAGCTAAAGCACAAACATTAGCAGACCACGACTACAACCCGACAGCTCTGCGAGAGGGATGTGACGAAGAAGAACTTCAAGAATTAGAGGCGATGGAAGAAGAAAACCGAAAAATGCCTCATGACCACACATCACTGCCAAGTCCAAACCCCAAAAAAATAAAACAGAGGAAACAGAACAAGAAAAACCAGCTGGGCGAGGTTACAAGTGAAACAATCTTAAATGCAATTCAAACTTTGATAAAAAGATTTGATGAACAAGATGAAAAATTGAGAAATTTTGAAAGTCAAATAGAAGCTAACACACCAGCAGTGAGAGAAAAGGAAGAAATCAACAAAGTGAAGGAAGAAATACAGAAATACTAAAAAAAGACACTACGTTACTGAGGCAGACTTGTTTGGAGCAAGCCAGACACAAGAGAAGATGGAATCTTAGATTGATGGGCCTTCCTGAAAAGGATAAAAAGGAGACTGTGATCGGCATCCTTACAAAAGTAATCCCTATGTCAGTGGAGAAACTGAGTCAATAGACACAGTGCACCACCTGGGAAAGAAGAATGATGCAGCTATTAACATGATGCCCAGACCTGTAATTATCCAGTTTGCCATGCGAACCTTTTGTGATGAAATATGAAGGAAATCAAAAGAGGCTGAGAGTGTGCAGAGAGATGAACAACTTCTCAACTTCTCAAAAGAAGATCCTGAGGCTCGTGCTAAACTGTGGCTCAAGGTGCAAGAAGCCAGAAGAAACGGAAAGAAGGCCTCGTTAAGAGAAGGATATGCACTTATCGACGGACACAGAGTTGACCCGTAACTACCGTTTAGTAAGCAAATACTCAAGCACCTTCTGCTTATACAGAGCGAAAGATACAGTATCTCACAAAGGTGAGTACACCCCTCACATTTCTGCAAATATTTAATTCTATCTTTTCATGGGACAACACTGAAGAAATGACACTTTGTTAGAATGTAAGGTAGACAATGTACAGCTTGTATAACAGTTTAAATTTAATGGCCCCTCAAAATAACTGAACATATAGACATTAATGTCTAAACCACTGGCAACAAAAAAAAGTGAGTACAAAAGCTGGACATGAATGATATAACTAAATGGGAATGGTTTAAGTTTAAGACCAAACAAATAGTTTTTTACCTGCCAACTGCTATCACGTATAAGGAAACAAAAACAAAAGGACCTAATTGATAAAATCAATTAATTAACAAACAATACACAATTATCCTTAGAAAACATTACTGAATTGAAGTCACTGCAATCCCAATTAGATGACTTATACACAACAAAGGCAAATAGAGCTTATGTTCGGTCAAGAGTGTGTGCATGTGTTCATTACAATCACATTATATACACTATATACACTTTCTTTACAAAAACTTGACCAACATAACACTCTTTAACCATATGCACAGTGTCGAGGTAGACCCCTCGGACCCTCAATGGTCCGCATCTCCTCCCTGAGTTGGTTGATCAGAAAGAGATTCCAAAACTTCAAACAGGTCTACTTATTGATTTATTGAATGATCAATAGCATACAAGCTTGGGTTCTTATGTCCACTCTACAGTAGCAGCAGAGAGGAAAAGGAACAAGAACAGGAACATTTGATTAAATTATTATAGTGCCAAGGGCAGTCCCTGAACACATACACACACTCACTAGATCATACCGTTCACACAGATACAAAGAAACCATGATAAAAGTGAAGGAAGAAGATGTCTTGCTGCTTGGAGATGGCGCTATCAGTGACGTAAGGAATGAAAGAATCCTCACATGCCTTGAGCTCAACTCAAGGCGAGGCATGAACAACTGCTTTCGGCGGGCAACTCAAGACCTGGCAAGCACAAAGGAGATCGTTGCTGGTCATCCAGGGTCTGCATGTATGCAATAGAGCCATAAGCCCGCTCTGGCGCATCACAAAAAATGTGAAGCTCTCTGGTTACCGTTGATGTGTCCATATGTGGCAGAGCATAGGCTCAAGGGAACTCTAAGTGGATGAGATGAGGAAGCTCTTGTTCCCAAGTGTGCCATCTGTCCAGTAGAGCTTGAGGTCTAACTGGATCTTTATATATATATACTCTGTTGATCCCTTAGAGGGAAATTTAAGTCACTCCTATACATTATTTTGTCATGCATACACACCAATGTACATGCACATGCATAGAGGAGAGGGGGAGTGGGGGCGGCGCCACAAGCAGCCTGTGCCCCGAGCAGGTGGGGGGTTCGGTGCCACTTAGGTGGCGAGGTAGGTGTCGCTCTCTCTGTGGCGTCCTGGGTTGCAGGAGTAACATCATGCTCTGTTGGATCCAGAGCGTCGTGGAGAAGCTCTATCCAGCTTTTGTTCAGGTCATTGATTCCCTACAGAAAGTCTGTGCTGCTGTTCAGTACTTGCTACCTTGCCTGAAACTTTCAGGCAACGTTCATGTGTTCAATGCAAACAAAAACCAGTTCTAGGATGTGGCCATAAATGATCCCCTCAATGTCCACTTTGGAGGGACATAAAATATAAGTGATTCACATATATAATTTGGTTTCTTGATGAATCTTTTTCTTTGAAGCCACATACTTGTGAGCAGTTTGAGTCTAGTGCTTTTATTTTTTTTCTTTGTTGTGCATCACTTGATTTGTCAAAGTTGTTTCACACTGACTGGGATGTTTTAAAATGTTGATGTCTTCAGTTAGGACTCTCAGAGCATGCAATAGGACTCAGTGCATTAAATATGATGGTCTGTGTGTCCCCACCCCCTCCTTCCCTTACCTGATTACCCTAATGTGTTTCACCTGTTGGTACTCCTGGGTATTTAAGGTGTCTCTCTCCATCACTTCTTTGCCAGTTTGTCTTGTGTACTTAGTCCAAGTGTACTAGCATTCTATATCTGAACAGTTTTCTTGTGAATGACCTCTGCTTGACTCTTAGGATATCTGCCTCAGCTTGTGTTTTTGGACTGCTTCTCTGTGTTATTGACCCCTGCCAGAATATTGAACCTTGATTCAGCCTAACCCATATTGTACCTTTGCCTGAATATTACAAGTAAACCTTTTGAACTGAAACCCTTGTCTGTGAGTTGTGCATCTGGGTCCTCACCTCAGTTGAAGCCTAACAACTTTACTATAGAACTACTTTTATGCACTTTTATATACTTTTAATCAGAATCCTTTCATCTTTAACTTCTAACTTTTTTCTCTTATTTTTATAATTTAGTCAACTAAATTCCTTGGAGTGAAATAAAATAAACAAAGGCAATAATTACATAACTATATATGAACTTATTACCACAACAAAATGTATGTTTGAACATTCTTTCCTTCAGCAGGTGAACTGATGCAGGCCAACAGGTCATGTGAGTGAGTGCTGTGTCTGGTCTTAAGAAAGTCACAGGACTGTTGAGAATATCACAATTACACAACGTACTGTAATGACAGCGAGACATAGTGCATACAAGAGTGCATCAGGAAGCAGATCATATTGTAACTAGCCGCTCTCCTTCAGCAGAAATCGCACAGCTACAAACGGCACACATTGAAGGCTGTATGCAGCTGATCTGACCGTGATAATGGCCTCAACAAGAACACTGTTGTCAAAGTTTTTGTATCCACATCAAGTTTGTCTGCTCACCGATCAGAGACACACTCAAAATGTGGACACAGTGAGGCAACAGAGTCTATCAACAAAAGGTAAATGGAACAAACAAGCAGAGAGCTGCCAATCACCAACAGGTCATTACAAGCCTGTTAGCTACATGCTAGCAAAATTAGCCCGTTGAAACATAGCTTCACCGGGCTGCGTAAAGGCAGCGTAACTAACATCTGCACTTAAACTGGACAACAAGAAATAAATTATTGTCAAAAACAATCACCAAAAAAAGGGTTTGCCTACCTTCTCAGTCCCCACAGCAGTAATGGACACTGGAGCTCCTTCTCTCATTCAGCATTGAACAGCAGCACTGATAACAGCTCGTTCTGCATCTTTCTGTCCTTTTCCTGGCAGCTTACAAACACTGTTCTTATACGGCTTCTGTGTAGTTTATCCACCATCATGCTCTCATCCCCTGAAGTTTGCACATGAGGAGACCAACTGAGCTCAGCATTGTCAGTCACGTGAATTGAGTGCACAGAACCCTGTGGTGTGCGCAGAGCAGGTGGAGAGTGACAGAGAGCCAATAGTATTGTTGGGGGACACTTTTTGTTTTTAGCATTTTATCGCTTTCATAGATAGATGCTATCAGAAAGTAAAGAGAAGTTAAGGTAATTAAACAAAAAGTGCATCAGAATAAAATCTCTTACCCCACCTTTAAGACGTTAATGTGAATGCTGATGTTAATGTAAATTAAAACGATGCGTCCATTAGAAATATTAATGTCGATTTTTTGTGTCAATGTCATCGATTACGTCAACTAAACGCAAATATATCCAAAACTGTGTTTTCTTGCAGGGGTTGTCTGACTAATGAGCTGCACCTGGGCCGGTGCAGTGTCTTGAAAAGGTCCTGGATCCTCAGTCTTGTCTCTTCTTCCTCCACTGATCCACCCACGCTGCACGCCCATCGTGGCGTGGCAGGCTCTTTTGTTTTGTTCTTTTATTTGCTTGTTTTTCGCATCCACACACTTAAATTTCACCATGCACGCATACACCGCTGACTTACACACTTATTAGTACATTTGGTTTAGTTTCTGAATAAATTTGGTTTATTTTGGAGTACCCTCGTCTCTGCTCCCATTCTTTGTTACAGCCTTTGAGCCGGGTCGTAACAGAGATGAATTGCCTCATCGACATCAGTGGATCAAAGTAATACAGTTTTTGCAGATAGGATTACCAGACTTACAGTAATGATGATTGCTTCTCACAAAGAGAGAAAAGAGAAAGACAGAGGATGAAAAAGAGAATCTGGTATCTCAGTAATCCTTTGGTGCCATGACAACATCATCTTGCATGCTTGTGTCTCCCTCATTACAGTAAACCAGAACACGTGTACACGGTGCCGTTTGTTTGTGTTTGTAATTAAAGACCTGTCATTTAGTCACACTTAAGTCTCCTCAGGCCAAGACCTACACTAAGAGAGATGTCTGTTCTATAATAAAACTAAATGAATCATTGTAATTATTGTCAGACTGGTGCTGGAAGGCAGTACCTCAGAGGCCATGTAAGCACGCCTTCATTTGTGTGTATGGTGCCTTAGATGCAGGTGTAAAGCAAACATGGAAACATCATCCGAAAAGTAATTATCATCGTAATGCAGTCCAAGAAATTATCCAGGTATTTTAATGGCATACCTGCTAACGTGTCAGCCAAATGGCTTAAACGGCACAGATGGAAAAAAAATGCACATAGGACAAGTTGGTTCAGCAATAAATGATATAAGTAAGAGGAGAGTAATCAGGGTCAGGTGAAATAACATGACAGACTATAAATCACTTGGAAAATAGTTTATTAAAAATCTGTATTGGAAATTTGAAGCAATGCTTTGGAGTCTATTTCTTCAGGACCTTCTTCTACCTGCCACAGAAAGTGTGCTGCTTTCTGTACGTCATGACAGATTAAACACCTGCTGGACTTACAGGCCAGGTTTCGCATAATCCCACAACATGGACATAAATTCTATCTTTTTAGTTTGAGGCCATGTATCACCGTTCACTTACAGTATATGTTGTTTGTGTGGGCTGGAATGATTTGTCGCACAGTTTCCATTAAAATGTGTTTGACTCAGTAAACAAAAGAGATCATAGGAGCACTTGTTCCTTCACTGGATGAAGGTGAGCGGTTCATTTCTGTAGATTTTACCCAGCTGATTGTTGTGGTTTTCTGGCCCACCACTTCCCTGCTTATATTTCACTCTCTGTGCTCTCATCAGTGAAAATGATCTGAAGATAGACTGCATGCTTACAAGCTCATCACTGAACAGTACACACACGAAATGGATTGACTGGTTCGTAAACACATTTCTGTGGTTAGAGAATACTGCTCTTACATACTTTATATCATCAGACCAACAGGCAACTTTATACGCTCTTTGGTGTGTGTTGTTTATGGCTTGTTTTTATTTACTTTTATTTGATGGTGCCATAATCCGCCCTTCTTCAAATGACCTCTTTGTGTGTTGTGGATCCAAAATAAATAAAAAAAAAATTTGTGGAACTTGTTTACAGCTGGTAAAAAAAAATGCATTATTTCCCTGTACATGATGGAGGATTTTTTTTAAATAAATCAAATAAATTATATTGAGGCTTAAAGGTTGTATGTAGGTTGGAGTTTTAAAGCTGATGAAATCCTGTAAAAAGGATGCAACATGCAAACTAAAAATCCATTACAGTAAGGGAATAAAAGACAAGAGAAGCAAGAGAAAAGTTTGTATTCTCCTCATGATTTTTCCATAATTGATGGCATTTTGATGGATTTAGTTTAAAATGCATTGGATTAAACAGAAATATTGTATACAGTCATCAGGCAGAAACTGAAGTTTAGGTATCAGAGATTTTCACACACGACGGCTGTGCTATCAGAGGATGTGAATCCGTCTCCTCTGGCTGTGAAGTGTTTAGTCTGAGAGCCGCAAACCACCATCTGCTTCACAGCTGCCTGTCAGTGGGTCTAATTAGAACAATGATAATGTCCAATCATCTATGCTACATTAGCCACAACCAATCAGGAGGTCAGAGTCAGAGGACTCAAAGAGCTAAATGAGTGGATTCATAAACATTAAATACATAACAGAATATCTGCTGCTTTCTTTAGCTTATATATGCGATAGTATTCAAGTAGTGCACTGCTGACACTAAATGATGGGTTGATTCA
Source organism: Ambassis agassizii (assembly GCA_036025115.1). Taxonomy (NCBI): domain Eukaryota; kingdom Metazoa; phylum Chordata; class Actinopteri; family Ambassidae; genus Ambassis; species Ambassis agassizii. The sequence goes on from JAVQJX010172229.1 coordinate 7,385, forward strand.
TTTCTTAGGTCTTTCACAGCAACTAGAAATCCATAAGTTGGGAATGGATATCCCTTATTTCTAGAAGATAGAATCCACCTAAAATGTTTGCTGTAAAGGACTTTTTTTTAACATGGATGGATTGACCTGCATTCCCCAGTGACACATACATACACTGATCTGTCGGACACCTTTAAAAAAAAAAAAAAAAAAAAACATGCCCTCCAACTTATTAGTATAACCCTGACACTGCCTTCCCCTGAGTGCGACCCTTTCTCGGGTTATTTCCCTAAACCCCCAACATCAGTTACAGTATCCCTCCTCCTCTTCCTCTTCATCCCTTCTCTCTCTCATGCCCCTTAGCCCTGACACCAGCCTCCCTTTGAAGTCCTCTTTTAAGAGCACAATTAACCCTCTCTTCCAGACACCGCACTCACTTCTCACCTTTTTAATAAGGCACTCATAGACAAGTGTCAGACCTTTCTTTTTTCTTTCTCACTCACATGCACACTTAGATCCACAGCTCCTTACAGCACGCCTGTAAATTCTTTGTCACTTGGCTGCAAACTCGGAGCCCCCTTCCTGTGAGTGTGTGTGTGAATGGTGGTATTGTAAGTGTCTGTTTGTGAGAGGGAGAGAAGGCAAATGAAAGGGAGACAGAGGTGGTTTCTGGTGTTTTGACTCAGCGTTAATGTAGCTTCCGGTGCTTTGATACAAAGTGAATCAGTGGTGACTGGGGGGGTTGACAAGAAGCTATTAAGGCAGTAGACCGCCTAATTGTTGCTCAGCGTGGCCTTTTTTTTTTGGTACATAATATCTGTACTGTTCAGTTCATTTCACTGACATACATACTGCTGCAGAGAGTTCCTCTTTCTTTCCTGTCACAAGAGAAAAACTCAAGAAAGAAAGAAAGGTCACTTCTATTCTCCTGTGATTTGACCCCATGCTGCCACTTTCTGTACATGCTCAGGGTTTCCTGCACTGGCGGGATACATGGCCTCAGGCTCCGGGGGTAATTTAGTGCAGGTGAATCTGGCTTTTGTGACTCAGCCTGTAGCACAAAGATGTTTCCTTTGTAAACCAGAATCACTAATGTGATTCACAGCACATTTTAGATGCTCATCCATCACACAAAAAGCAACAGTTAACACCACAGTCAGATACTCAGATTTTTTTCTGCAGCCTACAGTGTTATTGATGCATCTAGACCACTTTGGTATAAAACGATTCTGCTTTTTAACATAATGGAATGAGATGACAGTAAACAACTCAATAGCAATGTCTCCTCCACAAATGGCTTGGTTAAAGAAAATCCACAGACCATGTGGTGAGCAAATTCATGGAGGAAGTATTTTTCTACCAAATTGGCAATTGTATCTATAGTTCCTCAGGACTTTCCAAGAGGAAAAAAGCATCAATGAATATGACAAAACATATTTATATCAATGATATGATCAATGGAAGTTGGATTAATGTCCTTTGGCCATTTGCCTTAGGGCGTGAGTTATTAACTACCTTAAATAGCACTAATTTGCCAGGAATTCTGCATAGAGCACTCTGTTTTCTCACTGAAGAACACCCTAATTCTCAAGCAAAACTACACAGATTCCACATACTTTAGAGCATGAAGTACACAGCTTTCTGTGCATCAGGGTCTAGAGTTTAGCTTGCTAAGAGCAGTGACATAAGGCTAAGTCAGTTGAGCATTGAGAGGATATTCCATATGCAAACACAGACGTGTCGTTTTCCTATAATAACTTCCTCAGAAGCGGCGGCAGCTCAGTGTTGAGCTATTTAAGACCAGCAAGCCTTTGAGGAGGCAGGATTTTCCTTCTCCGCTCCTCTCTCTCTCTCTCTCTCTCTCTCTCCTTCTCCCTCTCCCTCTGTCGCTTTCTTTCTGTCATTAATAATATGATATTGTCCCATCTGTTGGGGGAGCCAGCGTGGAGCACGTGTTTCCAGTTAGGCTCATCAGAACCTGATGTGTGGAGGCCAAAGTGAACGAGAGGGACTGAAACTGGGAAGCCTGTATTGCTGGCCTGGAGTGGGAACGGCGGCACAGGGCAAGATAATTAAATCACAGGGTCTCCATTATTTCAGGTATACACTAAGTGATATGTGAAAATTCACAAAGTCTGTTTGGAATCAAGAGGAGCCGTGGGAAAGATAGTGAGAGCCACAAAAAAAGTCTTCAATAAAAAGTCAAATAACATTTTTTCCTTTACACGTTCTTTTTTTCAGGCTCCCTGCCAAATATTTATCATGTGTCGTGTATGATTGGTTTGGTTTGTAAGGTGCCCTGGGACACGAGTAAGTCAACATCACCATCAACGTATTTGTAAGATGCTTTAATGTAAAACATAAACAAGAAAATAGCCTGATCAAAGGCCCTGTTCTGCCCACTGCTATTACCCCACCTCCAGACTGTATTGCTGCTATCATTCTGTGCTAAATCAGATGCAGAAATAAACATCTCCAGGGTTTGCATCTGTAGCCAAAACTCTCTCAAATCGGGGACCACGTCCAACTATCCCACATCTATTACAGAGGAAAACGAGTTTGATCTGTGATGCAGCACATTTGATAAAGCTTTGAATGATCAATAACTGAAAATTGAATAAATGAGCACACAAACACACATTGAAGAACAAATTGTCTTTTATGACCATTCATCTGATGTGGTGTTTTAATGCATGGATGTTGCCTCCCTGTGGTCTGCGTTTACAGTCCTGAGTGTAACTGTATCTCTGTGACCTGGGTTACTGCTGTAGTCAGTGCTATGATGTCAGGCAATATCATTAGCGAGCCCGAAGATGGTGAAGCAGTTTGTAGGGGAATACCAGTCAATTTAAAGAAATCTATAGAAATCAGCTTTTCTCTCAAAGCGAGAAACCCGACACCTGAGGCCATCATCTGTGATGCCATCCTGTTGAGCTGCCTGTGGCGACAGACAAGTCAAGGCTAAATTTTTGTGGAATTTTTCGTTAAGTGATGTTATAAAATGTATGTTTACCCAAAGGAAATGTTCCAGTGTCCTACTTATCCACCTTTCCCAATTGATTTTCTATGGACCCGTGAGCTGGTCACAGAGGGTCAACGTTACACTGTATGCAGGCTGCATATAGATCAGTTGGAAATTTTATATTGTAATGGTGTAATTCAGAGGAGATCATCATTTCTCCATCATCATTTCGATTGTGTTATATTTCAGAGGTTTCCACTAAGAGCCAAATGAAAGGCTGCTCGAAAGCATCTTTGCATTAATATCATCTTTTATCCATTAAACGCTGGTTCAAAGGTCAACCTAACATGCCTTAAGGAAACACAACCCGTAGATTTTGAATTAGATCGATTTGGTTTGCTTCAGAGAGAAGTACTTTTGAATGTTTTCCATCAAAGGACGGCCGTAGATGAATTAAAACGTTGTTTTTCTCCAACAAACATGAAAAAAATGCCATGTTGTACCATAATTTCACAAGTTAGCGTTGTGTTCACCGCGTATACGCTGTGCGCGCACATGCTTTTGTGTTCTCATGCCTTTTTATGTTGTTGCATGCCTTCACATGCATGAATGTGTGTGAGTGTGTTTGTGGGCCACAGTAGGCTGCAGGCGAGGTTACATCTTGCAGCAATTAAGCTGCATGCGTCTCTTACGCCCCTCCATTTGTCTACTGCAGGGTCTTATTTCAAGGCCAGCCTGTGTTACACAAACTGAGAACATTAGATGGGTTGGTGGCTAAACACAGCAACAAACATGTTGCACACATCAGTTAATTACTCGACAGTAAAATGTGGTTGCTTTAGATGGAACATGAGCGTGTTAACAATGTTGACAAACCGTAGTGATTTGCTATGGAGAGAGTGAGGAAGGCAGAGAGACAGGTGAAGGAAGAGATGTTATATTAAGACAGACAAAACAAAAATTGAATTTGTAAATGTGTCAAACACATTTTATTTTTATTACCAGACCTCCCATTAAAATACATAAACACCCCTGTGGTCTCAATGTTCTGCCAAAGAGAGAGCCTTGGGTCAGTGAGAATCACTCTTTTTCTTCCGCAATGACAACATCCAAGTAGTTATCATGGCTGAGATTACTGACATACCAAAACCTTTTCACTGTTGATAGGATCCTGGATAGCAAAAGGAAATTTCCCCTCACATTGCTAAGAGGCACTTAACATGACTAAATGTCACAACAGGATTATTTTCACCATGAACACAGCAGATAATCAACAAACAAACATGCAATCCGTTGGGGCCTTAGAGCTGCATATTTAAGAGTTGTTTATGGAGTCATTGAGTGTACCGAGAACTGGGGACTGAGGACTGAGCTAGTTGTGTTTTTGGAAATTGCTGTGT
>JAVQJX010172231.1:0-10049 GCA_036025115.1 Ambassis agassizii
TGAAAATTATGCTGCAATGATGACAATTTAATATACCTTTCATCAAATAAAATACATACAATAAAATCAAACAGTGGGATAATGCCTAAAAATAATTTAGCCAATAAAGTTGATAACCAAAAAGGAAGTGTTAAAATCCAAAACAAAAACAAAGGACTTTTTAAAGATTGATAAACTATATAGTTTAGTGAAAAACAAATATCTGGAAAATTTAGATGCAGCACATGAGCATTATAACTGCTGGCAGCCTCTAAAGTTGTAGTGTGTAGTGTTTTAAAGCAGCCAACAAACACTTCCATCCATTTTTGGCCCTGCTGAACTCAAGGTAAGCAGAGTGGCAGAGGAAGTGCTACACTGATCAGAAGAAAATTTATCATCTGCATTTTGAGCCAAGAAGCCCTGGGCCATAATTTATTCTAGCAAAGATACATAACAAGTGTACAAATGCAGAGGGATGGCAGCAGAAAATGCATCACATCCATAAACAATGTCAAAGTCCAGGATGACATCATTAACTGTTTCATTTTGCTGCATAGCTCCACAGCACAGTGAAAAATCCAGATCCTTCTTAACACTGTTATTCAAACATCAAAACGTGTGTGGTCACTTAAAAATGTGTAGAAAGAAAAAGTGGAGTGAGATTCAGTGAATTTCAAGCAACTGTTAAAACTGTGCCTGAGGAGAAATCCATCAACGCTTTATTCCAAAAAACTGGAACACTATCAGAATCCCTGCTAATGTCCATCCATTTCTCCCAGTCAAATGGACTCTGGAGAAAGTGACTGATTTTGCACTGAACTCAATAATCCAAAGCCTGTGCAGTGCAAGTCATGGAGTTCTGCTGTGCGTATGTTAACACCATTAAATCACCTCAAATGCCTACATGATTCAATTTTTTTTTCACAGTAGACGACAACTGAATTGAATTTCCCCAAAGTGGTTGTCCATTTCCTGTCTGTGTGTGACGAGTGGCTTGCGTGCTAGGGAATTCAGACCCACTCTCCCTTTTACTTAACTCCCATATCACATTTAGCACAAAGTGTGTGGCTGCCCATTTTTCACAAAATAAAAATCAAAAAAACATTAAATGAGAATGAGTCACACATTATTTGAAACCTTCATGCACTGGGATGTTTTTTTTTCTTTCTTTTATAAAGCGCTGTGTGTGTCACTATGTTGGATGTAGTTTTTTCTATGAAAGGATCTTTTTCCCTTTTTTCTGTGGCCCAACACTAAACCATATTCAGTGCCTAAATTTTGGCATTGCAGCCAGATGAGGCTCTGGCCTTGTACAAGCCTGTCAGTGGCACTCTATAGCACAGCAGCTCTTAGTGGCCGTGACTCCATGACCTGCTTTCCCGCTCCATCATGAATAGCTGCTGGCACCTCTCTCCAGCCTGTCTACTAGATGAGAAACAAGTTTAAAGAGATACACCATTTTTTTCAGTACCATTACATTTTCCCTTGATTATGTTATTATACTATACGCTATGTTCTGCACAGTTTGACAATGCCCTCCGGGTCAGGTATAAGAATAACAAAAAAGTAGTCTTGCACTGTGGTAGTCAGAAACTGTTTGTATAGTTGCACCAGTCTTCATGCAAATGCTCAGCAGGAATTAAAAGATGCAGAGAAAATGTAGGTACTGCGATGTCCATTAAATAGATAGTGGGTTTATTTCCCCTTACAGGACATAAAAATCCCAATAAAAAACACTGTTTTTAATTCCACTGTAACAATTCAACTTGAAAATATTAGCCACCTATTCAATTCTAAGATAAAAAACCTTTCAAAAGGAGTACAGCTGCAGACGGGCTGAGACAGACGATGTGTTCGTAGGCTGGGGAACACTGATTCCCTCCGACAGACTGTGTCCTGTTTGCTACCTGCTTAATCCCCAGCATTTTAAAACTGTGTTTGGAATAAACGGACTAAAGGGAATAGAGAACCTGAGAGCTCAAGAAATTGAGAGCTCTACGGGCTTGATTGGCAGGCCTTGTCAGTGAGTCTCTTCCAGTAAGAGGCACCTGCCTCAGCCCTGGTGGGATCCCAGCTCCAAAGTGAAGCGCTAAGGCATTGTCTTAATTATCCCCCCACACACACCACCACACCACCACATCTCAACAAGAAGGAAAAAAAACACAATTAACGGTAAGCGTTTAGGGGAGAGAGATTATTTACTGGGGCCCATCCAGTGGAGACAGACGCTCAGTGGTCCTAAGAGACAGGCATGTCCATCAGCTTGGGGAAGCCGAGCAATCCAATTAAAGTGGAAGTCTTTCAGTCGGTCAGTCCTAACCAACGGTATTCATCATCCATCGATGACTTGTTTAAATAATTTTTCATCCAGTCTCAATTTTTTATGGGAAAATTTTGAAATATACAAAACTATGAATGATTTGTGCACAACATGTATAGGTCTTGTTGGGAGAGATGCCATATGAAAGACTGACCACTCTACACTGACGAAAAGAATTCTTATAAAGCCAACAATGCAAGGATGTGACAGCAAGAAAGATTCCTGTGCTCACTAGGAGACTTTACCACAGACCCTCCAGGCTGAGGAAGGAAAAAAAAAAGATTGCTGCAATTCAAAGAGCAGGACTTTACTTGGAGAGGCAAACCAAATGAGAGTCTGGGCCTTGGGTCCCCAGGTCAGCTAGCAGGTGGGAATGAGATGAAGCAGAGCAGGGAAAAAAAACAGGATGGCAGAGTGGGGACGTTACATCTGGGCTGAATTAGGAAAGTAATACGGCGGGTCCAGAAAAGTGTTTGAGGATCTGGGAGGCAGATCTCCTTTCTTTAGGAACAGCAGGTTAGTATGTCAGCAGGGAGTCCAGATGAGAACGATTAGAGGTGGCCTTTGAGGAGCAGGTGCCTCCTCTACCTCTGCTGCTTAGCACTGAATGGACGGTCATTAATCTTACATTGTCATAAGGCATTTAAGCAGATGATACTTTATGAGCTTGTCAAATTCCACCTTGTATGTGGTTTGTTTCAAATGCAGAATTTTCTGTGCGTTGGACCATTATTAGAGCAGTGCTTCATTACATTCAACAAGCCTTGAAGTTACTAGTGATGGAAGAAAACAGGGCCTCTTAATCATCGTAAGTGGATTACCTCACCCAACATTACATCATTGGCTGATTTTGTGAACATAGGTTTTGACAATATCACAGTTCAAAATCATATGACCAGTTTGGGTTCAACATTGCATGACCAGTTATTGCCAACTGTTAAAACAGAGAAACATCCACTGGCAAAATGTTGTACTAAGCCAACACTAAGCCAGTGTCTCTTAAATAGTCATAATATCCCCTATGGCTCTATCACACTCACTGTCTCACTGGGCTCCCCCATCCCTCCTGCTCTGGATAGCAGGGATGGACACGTTTGAGAATCGATTCAGCGCTACATTAAGTAATCTAGTAATCATTTACACCAACTGTTTTTTGGAGAAACAGAAGCATATTAAACAGACACTAATGTCACTATGAGGACAATAGAACAGTCTGGGTGCTTTCTGACTTGGACGGCCCATGTTGGAGGTTTTTTTTCTTTTTTCTTTTTTTTTTTTTGCTCTTGGTTACCTCCTCGAGCTGTACAACGAAGTGGAAGATCTCCCTTTCCATGGCACCATTTCCACCACATTTCTTTGTATTTCATTGTTATCCCAATCTCCAAAACAATTCAGTCAGTCATGAGGATCCAAAAAAAAAAAAGAAAGAAAGAAAAAACAAAGCACGAATCTGCTCGCAGGCAAGTGGAAAGAGCAGCTGTGGACACAGACCACTGCACGAGAACTACAGTGTACGTGTTTGTCAACATAAAAGGCTCTAGACAGACAATGGTATACTTCACTTGTTGTTCATGTCAGGTAATGATTGTGTTTCCAGTACATTCTGATCCACTCGAGCATTTTGATAGTGATATAAGTAGCGATGTACCAGGCTGCATAATGGGACTTAATAGTTTGACAAGTTCACTGTAAATCATTTTCACTTTAGGATTTTAAAACACAACTTTCTGCAGTGTGGTGTGCATGGAACCTGACGTACTTTAATAAGAGTTGTATGGTGTGTAGCTGTGAGCCATTCTAAACCTTAAACTCTGGACAAAGACAAGGAGATGGAAAAGAAATCTAAGCCAAAGGCAGTCTAGTTTGAACAGCTTTACAGACTCGCCTCAAGTGCTCTGTGCAGATTTCGGGGCGTAAAAGAATGAAAGTGGTTATTCTCACCTGGCAACAGTCTTTGTCATAAAACAAAAGGGTTAGTGTTTGGTTGTTCTTATTAAAACAAAGTTATGTCTAAAGAACATTAAAGGCCTCTGATACTGGCAAAATATTTTCATTATTTACAATCAAACAGAACAATGAAAGCATATATAACGGAATATATAACAATATGAATGTGAGTGAGTGTTTAAAGTGTATTGCTGAATATCTTGTCCTTATTTTAATTCTGTAAACATTGGCCCACTTCGGTTTAAGCCACTTTAACACTGACTTTCATTATTATTGTATGTAACACTATGAATCCTGCATGTTGGTTAACCATTATCTGTAGGCCTACATAGCAACTTAGCAGCAAGTAGCTGATTGCAGTCAAATAGCAAGTATACCACTTACTTTAGCAGTTTGTCTAGCAATTATTAACTAAACTACAATTGCCTCCTAAATTGTTAGTTTAAAAACTTCTACTTCAACTTCTAAACTGTTTTTCTCAGGCTGCCCAAAACTTTTGCCAGGCTGAAGTGCATTCTTGCGTCAATTTACTTATGACAGAGATGTGGGTGGCTGTGGATCAGTAATGATTTACAAACAATAAGTAGAGGAATGAACGAATCAATAAATCAGTAGATCTCTAGATATTTGTGAGGCAACCTTATTTTTTTATTTATCTGGGTGTTTTATTTGTTTTCAGCTCTCCAAGGCAGGAGCAGGAATCCCAAATTATCCAGGGGGTTAGGGGGCGCAGTGCCCCTGAGCCCCGAGCCCCATAGCGGAGGTAACGTATTCAATGGCCTGGGGCGAGTGGGGGAGAGGAGCGGCCCTGCTGCATACTGATGGCAGGGAGAGAAGCCAGTAATTGGAGCTGCAGAGGAGAGGGGAGAGGAGAGGGAAGAAGGGGGGGGGGGGGGGCTCAAGTACTGGAGATGATGGCTTTGTTTTCTCTCTTCCTGTCTGTGCCGCTCAAACTCCTCCTCCCAGACCTCGCTCTCCCTCACACTCACTAAGTAGAGATATGGAGAAATTGAATAGAGATACTTGCTAATTGGTCTCTTGCTGCTTGCTTAAAGGACCGTGGACATTCTTTTTCATTTGCCTATTGAAACTAATAAACTATGTCGGTCTGTCTGTGCATGTGTGCGCGCCAGAGTGTGTGTGTGTGCATGTAGTGATTCAAGGATCACATGAAGCGCTGTGTTGTTCTAATGGAAAAAAAGAGGAAGGTGTGAAAGACTGCAATAGTTTTAAGAATGGTTGTTATTGTTATTAAGCCTGAAAGGAGATGCTGAACACACTAAAATGAGCATGTCCTTTAAAATTCATAGACTTGCCTATTTATAATACCATATCAAAGCTTGACTAGATCATTTACTGCTTTATTTCTTTCTCTTGTCGCAAAACATATGCATTACATCCATGAAAGCCAATTTAAATCCTGTACTGTCTGATATGATGTAAATTGGTAAATACTGTCTTAATCAGAGCACATCACAGTTAATTAAGAAAATTACTTTGACAAACGTTTTGAAGCTGGCGTAAGAGCTCAAGCCAACATTGCAATCAGGCTCATTCCTTATGGTGTTGCTCCCTCATGTGGGTATAAGGAACGGTGGAAAAGACAGTTACATATATTGTTGAGGAGAGCGGCGTACAAGTGAATTAAGTAAATAATTCTGTAGCACATGCATCCCTGCTAGCACCTTCTGTTGACACAATTAAATGATATATACAGGCAAATGGCTTTAAAAGAAGTGGAAGATGGAAGGTGGCAGGGAGATGTCAGTGCTGCTGGCCAGTCTGTTCTTAACAGGTTGAAGCCTACAGGTCAGTAGAGGGACATGAGCAAGTGGAGCTTTCATTTCCTGTCAAAGAAGAGCAGAGAGATGCTTTCCAAGGCATCAGTCGCAGGCTAATTGGGCCCTGGTGGGTGACACTGCAGCATCATAAATAAAACAAACACAGTTGTGGTGTTTCTGCCACTGGACTCTTTAAACCTTCATCACAGAATAAGCGGTTCCGATGAAACACCCAGCCTAATTACTCTGGTACAGGGTTGTTATCTTTTTTGCCTTGCTGTAATTGATCCTCTTTTTTTCCTGAATGCATTTATGTTTTTAATCAGAAATGAGAGTGTGCATTGCCTGAGAGCTTGAAGACCTTGTAGGAACCGATAATTAGCCGCTATGGTTAATGGGCCTAACTGTGCTTGTGTGCTACATGACTCCATAGTGTCATAACGTGGCAGAGCTTGGAGGAGACAGTGCTCAGGGGTGATACATGTGTGATTAGACTCCTCACTTCACTGCAGCCCTCTTCACACCTTTGCTTTGCAGTAAGCCTCACAAACCTCTGGTGTAGAAAATTTCACATCTTAAACTGCACTCACTAATCAAATCTGCTCAGTGTGAACCTCTGACTGATCCCTGACCAGTGTGGGGCTTTAATCGTTTTCTTTAATTCTCTAGAAGGGAACATGAAATTCTGAAGAGGTGTGGGTTTTTTTTGTGTGCGTGTATAGCAGATGAACAGTCTCTTTAATATACTGTACGTGATGTATTTCTGTTTGTACGGCAACATGTATGCTAATTTATATAAATATACAACTTGCCCTGGGCCGTGAATTATAAATCAGGCTAATAGTGATACGTTTTAGAGTCTCCTGCTTCTTTTAAATTCACACTGAATCAAAACACATCAGCTGCTGAACTGTCATATCGTGCATTCTTCATTCTGCTGGCTTTGCTGATGATTTCACTTTGTTATTCAGCCAGTGGCTCCTTCCTTGGGACCATATATCCATATTCATTCTGAACCTATAGAACGTGTCAAATAGAGGTGTCCTAATTGTGTCCTTGATGAAAGGCTATTAATATTGAACACTTTCACATTCACCCATGTGCCAGTGCTGAGGAAATGTGTTTTTTCCCTCCTTCTTTCACTGAGACAAAAAGCAGATCTGTTCATATCTCTAATGATACCTGATTCCCCAGGGGTTAGTGGCGAGACTAGCTGTGGCTTTAGCAGATTCATCAAACAAAATATGGTGCTCTTTCCTCAGGAGGCTGAGAGTCACATTGCGTTATATCACTGTTAATTAGAATGAAATATGCAGTTCAATTATTCTTTGTATTGTTTCCTGACACATGTGCTCGTGCTAACTATAGAGCACTGATATAACACCCAGTGTTAGAAAGCTTAACACTTTATTTTGAAGCAGTTTTTTTCCCTGCATTTCATTTTTCGGCATAACAAAGTAACCATTCAATATAGTGACTATAAAAACAAGCCATTTAATAGCTTGAAGGTTGTATTTTTTATGTGCAGTGCTGTCATGATTCTGGCAGTTAGTGCCTGATTGGCTGGGTGGCCGGGTGTCCCGTGTCACATTGTTTTTTTTCATGCAGGCAGTAGCTGACCTGTGGCCAGTGTCAGTACCAAACAACCTCTGATCCAGGAACAGCAACTGTCAGACCTGCACCTGTAACACCGAGACCTTGTGCCCCCCCTCACGTCCACGGTGCAAGGTTGTGCTTAGACATGCTTTGCATCTCGTCGGCACTCATTGGCCCAAGCAATACTCTGGAGAATGGGCATGATCCCAGCTGTTGTCTTCATTTTAATGCACTCTGAATAATATTAAAGCAGAATCAGTTGAATTTATTAATGCAGCTTGCCCCTTGGAGAGATGCTTTTAAAGGCCAATGATTTAATTTCAGCTCTTAAAGGCCATCTTCTATTCTTGATGCTATAAAGAATTATGGCTTTTGCCATCTCTTAACACCATTGTGTACTATGGGCAACAAAATGAATTATTAGTAAACTGGAGCTATTGAAAACAGCTGCTATTAGTGACCGTTTTTCTCTCTGTTGTTATCTGCGTCATATTTCCAGAGACAACATCAATCCTACTTATCATGATTTACATCTTCTATCATCGAAAGAGACTCAATGGTTACAATGGGGAACAAACCACAGAAGCAAATCATTTTTAAAACTCCCACTGCAGCCTCTGCATGTACGGTATGTCTTTACACAGAGTAACTGTGGCAACATTAGTATGTCATTTGTATTGTCTTTCCACAGAGCTGCAGCAAATTCTGCTCTTTATTGGTGTCAGAGTTCTCTCTGGAGGGAGACCATAACCTCTGCACCATTAATTTAGGCCAGTTGGGAGTTGCAGCACAGCCACTGATCTCCATGACCTGCTTCTCAGGTGGTACAAGGAGACCAAATAACACATGCATAAGAGCTTTAACACATGTAAGTCAACTATGAGTGGTGCTTTTGTTACTTTGTCCTACTGTGTGCATTATGTCTCTCAGAGAGGAGGTCAGAGAACCTTAACAGCATTGCACATGTAGCAATTACTAAGGAGGTGTTGAGAACAGTGGCTTATTTAAATGAGGACTTTTTTTTTTTGTAGGTATGCATCTCCTTGTAAAGCATCGCAGAACTGCAACAGAAAGAAAGGGTGCAGTGTTCTCTCTCTCTGCGCTTGGTGGTTTGACGCCCGCTCCGGGGCTGAACATCAGAGGAGCGGCTGCTGAAAAAACAGGTTGTATGGGTCCTTGCACACAGCCTGCCTGTGGTGCTGCCTGAAGGACTGCCATGGAAACAAGGAGTGTGACAGGCTCCGGGGGGATCCGCCACAGCTGCAGGCACTTCCTTTTTGACAGCCTGATGAAGACATCACTGCCACACCATGCACAACAACAACAACTACTGGAGAAAAAAAAATATGATCAGACAATGTTAACTGCTGTGTGGCTGAAATGTTCATTAGCAGGCTTGTAAAACATCCAGGGATTTTCCCCCACCACATTCAGGGGAACATATTGCACTGTGGCTTCCTCTGGTGAGATTTGTAACTGTCCCAGGAGAAAATACATTGATAAATAATTCCTTAAATATGATTACAGCACTTTGAAGAATAGCTTATGTGTGTGTGTGTGTGTGTGTGTGTGTGTGTGTGTGTGTGTGTGTGTGTGTGTGTGTGTGTGTGTGTGTTTGTGTGTAAGTAGGTAGCATTAGTGTGCACTGGTGCATGCAAACTCGAATCAACAATTGTTGAAATCCTGTCAGACACTGCTGTATGATCCATTGAATATGAATGATACAGGGAACATCCAAGTCCACAACCTCAGTGCCACAGATTCTAAGATCTGACAGCTTGGAGGCAGGCAACCATGGTCCCACAGGACCTTTGTAATGTCACTGGCAGCATTTGCCTCAATAATATATATGCCCATGACACAATATCAGTCCAACTTCAAAACTGCTGTTAAAGTGATTATTTTTGCTAATCAGGGTTTAGTGCTACCAATTGTCAGGTTCTGATTTCTCTGTGTTCTGTCAGAGATTTATACAGTGCGCAATTTACTTGTTTGCTGAAATGTCGATTAAGTATCAGGGGAGTGTTGCTTAATTGGTTTCACCTCTTGGGGACATTTCATTGGGTCTTGCCAGTGATCTGCTCATACCCCTGCCACCACCTCGCCCGTCACTGCCCTCCTCTCTGTACAGCCAAAACCAAACACCCCCTTCCCCAGCCCCAATGGAGCCAAGAATGTAGGAGGGTTTCAGCCAGTGTGTGGGATTTAGCTCGTCAGAAGCTCAGGGTCACCTCCACACCCTCTCACTTTGAAATGGACCCCTGGTGGCAGCTCCTGGGAGAGCCCAGTGATGTCTCTATCAGCCTGTCAAAAGAGATAGCCTGGGGCTCCACCAGGTCCCCCTGAGCCAATCAAACTCTTCACAAAGCACAGATGGATGCTCTTTCACCAGCATGCTACTCCTGGGAAGTTGGGGGGGGGGGGGG
>JAVQJX010172236.1:0-23806 GCA_036025115.1 Ambassis agassizii
GGCCAGAGTGTGCGAGACACAGAGTTTCACACACACACACACACACACACACACACACACACACACACACACACACACACACACACACACACACACACACACACACACACACACACACATTCACACATGCTCACCGGAACACGCACATACACAGAGACAAACAGCACGCCCCCAGGGGCTGGGGAATAGCAACGGCAATGAGAAAAACTCTCATGAGGCATGCAGGAACAGAGTTGACAAACACACTCCTTCCGTGACAGGAAAAGCACCTCTGGACCATTTAAGCCCACCCGACATGTGCACAGTCTTACACACATGCACGCAGTCTGTACATACATATACACATGCACGTAGGAATATACAGAGCTGGCTCTTAAAATACCTGTTCTAAAAATAGCAAGCGGGAAACGGGACTGAGGCTATTATTATTGCGCACACGTCCTGCCTGGTCCCACCAAGGAAAGGGAAGAGACTAATGATTTTCCTGGTGCAAGCAATTAAAAAACTATTTGTCACCTGCCAGGCTGCATATGACGTTAGGGGCCTTGGCAGAGGACCACAGAGTAACTCCACATATACACACTGTACACACAAAGAGGGTTGCACCAAAGCATACCAGAGAATAGAAACGGTGCACAAGAAACAGGTAAAACTGGAGGGTCACAGAAAAAAAGGGGAAGCAGAAAGAAAAGCAGGTACAAAGAGAAGAAACGGTACTTTGTGCAGAGGTACAGAGTTGGGTAAACGGCTGATATATCTGGACAGGTTAATACCAGGCCAGACAGCGCCTCAGACAGGCCACTGCCATCAGGAAGTCATGTAATATTTAAAATCCAGCCAATGAAAGTCATTCTCATGCTGCCTGGCCAGTGGCTAAAATAGAAATGTATATTCCCCCTCTCCCCACCCCACCCAACCCAACCCACTCTCCTCCTCCCCTCAGAGCACAAGAAAAGAGAAAGTCCCACTACCTTCCATCCATGCTCTGTCCCCGACAGTCTGAAACAAACAGGTTTATACCCATGTTTAATTTTTACAGTCTCTATTGGCACTCTGTTTTAAACATTTCTGCACACTAAGAGAAAAGAAAAACACATTTTATTGAAAATTGACATTTTAATCCAATTTAATGACTCCCTGTTTTGCTACAGTCTCTGTGTTGAAGAATAAACATTGCAAACACTAAAGGGATATGAGGAACACTCAGTCAAAGTTTTCTTAGCAGGTCACTAGAAAACTTAGAAAGACTGTATTTCTTTTCTTCTGTTTTGAGACTGGAGTGTTTCATTTGCAGAGTGGATGAGGGTTACGATGCCACACAAGGGGCACTCTGGCTGACTAACATCTCCCACTATTTATAAGGAAACGTCCTCCAATGTAGGCGTAGGAGACCAATATTTGACTCTAGGGTAATCATACAAAACCTACATACATTGGGATTGGGTAGTAAATAATGTTAAGACGAGCGTTATGCCTCCTTTGCACTACACAGCTCTATACAGATCCAGCTTCAAGCGTACATTTGGCTGCAGTAATTTATGAGGCAGCTCGTTAACGTTGGGTGATTTGCACTTCTCTTTTGCTCCTGCTCATCTCTACCAAATGATATCATCTTCTACCTCTAATCTTCTAACTCTAATCCCCATTCTCAAAGCACCTCAGCCCCCCCAGTCCCCCACCTCTTGTTTCCTCCACATTTTGCTTTCTCTTGCCTCCTCTTCCTCCCGCCTTCTCTCAATCTCTGTGTCTTCTCAGGTTTGCGTGGGCGTTTTTAGATGGGGAGCAGAGCCATTCCACTGAACAGTGTGTGTGTGTGTGCGTTGAATATGACATGTACTCAGATCAAAAAAGACTAAAAGAAGTCTGGTTTGACTCTGAAGGCTTTTTGTGCCCTTGTAGTTACTTTTCCACTGCCCCCTACTGAGAAAGAATGAGTGCAGGCCAAAAAAAAAGAGAGAATTTTCTCTCAAAACTTGCAGAGGGGAGATAGCTCAGCAATCCTGGGGAGTCACAGTGGCAGAGAAAAATAAAGACAGATAGAATGGTGGGATGGATGGGGGCGTGGGTCAGGCTAAAACACAAGGTAGGAGAGGAGAGTAAAAGAAAAGAAAAGGAGAAGTATTTAAAGAAAGACCAAAAGACAACAGTGTTCATAACAGAGTTATTGACAATTAGGGAAAGAAATAGCATTGTTTTTTTATTCATAATAAAACACTGCTTAGGCTCCCAGGGCTCACTAATAACTTCAGCTAGTAAATTGATTTGACCATATTGGCTAATACTTTATCTTTTATGTTTTTCCACAAACAAGCCTTAGTCTTAGTCTTCATCCCTAACCCACAGAGAAATCAACCTATCTCCAACCAGATGCAGCAAACACCCACAGACAGACAGATTTTCACAATGAAAATTGCCAATTATAGAAATTTCAATCAGAGCTGTTGGTTTGTATGTTGATGAGTGGTAGCTGTTTCAGAGGGAATTGAGATCGATAACTGACTGAATGAAGAGTGAATGACTCTGGCCAGCTATATCACCAGAGCTTTCATACCAACACCACTTTGTCTTTAACATACGCTTTCTTCATCTTCCTTTCCTCTCACCTCTATCCTTTCTTTCCCTGCCTCATCTTTCCCTCTATGACACGTCCAAGCGATCGTGTCGGGATGTCAGCCCTCATCCACGGCTAATTGGGGCTCAGAGGAGTAATCAGGGCAGGACAAATCAGACAGTTCTGGTCATTAGCTGTGACCAGTGTTCTCTGGGAAGCTGGGAGATGCTTGCACACTTTTGCCATCACGCTTGAGCCTGCAAAGTGACACAAGCAGACCCACAGCTTGACAAGAGATTGGCACAGCACAGATTAGACTTACTGTGGAACCACTGATCTCCTTTGTGTTTTAACACACAGAGAGAAGAGTTAAGGCAGAAAAGTGGGCTGTGACACAATACTCAGAGTCCACTTGTTATATAATATGGGAGAGGAAGGAAAAAGAGGGTAATATCAAATCAGCATCAAGGTTTGCTGTAATATTCTGAAACAAGCTTATTGCTGTTACAACCTCAGACGCAGACATTTGCCTTCCGCTCTGTTTAGTCAGTCTGTTCTCTTAGCAGAATAACATGTAAAATATTAGTCAATAACAATCTTGAAAGTGTAAACATGTCGATGGCCACCCCTTCTCAGAGCAGGTCCCTGACTCTTGAGCAAGATGAATGTCAATTCGCCTTACTGGCAGAACCTTAACCTTTCAGGATAACTGAATTATTTAAGCGCCACATACCTGTTGTGGGCCTCTGTTTCTCTGTCTAGGCTCAGGCTGGTTAGGGAGGCTATATGAGTCTATGGCCACGCACGCCTCTTTGGCTGCAGAGTGAAAATGGCAAGACAAATGTGGCAGGGGATTTGTGATAATTGGTCGTGCTGGTGGGCTAGGCGACGGACGTAGAGAAAAGGTCGCAGGCAGAGAGGAACAGATCAGTCTGCCAGGAGGAGAGGAGGTGCTGTGTGTCTCTAGGGTGTAGCTCAACTTCTCCCTTTTTCATCGTATGGGGAGAGAATGCTCCAGCAGGGGCCATTAATTAAGCACAAGAGTAACCTTCAATTTGTTTAGAGGTCAGAAGCCCCAGTGTCACTGTTTTTGGCAGAGACCAACTTTGAACTAACTCCATATTTTCTGAGTGGAAACAGAAGGTAGCAGATGTTCTTGCAAAAAAAAAAAAAAAAACTTGATAGAAGGGAGAGAGGCTTATTTTAATGTTTAAGGGACGGAGAGGGTTAATATCAGATGCACTGTATCTGTGTGACTGCACACAATGAGGAGGAAGAGAAGCGAAGGAGATGAGGGGAGCCACATCAGGGACATGGCACACACCCCGACATGCTCGTGAAGCAGCTGTTCTCCTCATGGCAGAGAGAGTGGGGGCCTGCCAGCAGCAGGAGCAGCAGCATGCTGCCGAAAGCACCGCGGTCTCTCACCGTAGTGCAGGAAAAGTCTGATCCACAGACACACACAAAGACAACTGACACTGACAGACACAGACACACTCTCCCATTGCATATACTGCCACCTGTTCTCCTGCCAGTCCGGTGTTGAAGTTTTGGATTGAACAGTAATGTCAGGTGGTGAAGTCAAATTCATAAGCTATATATCTGAGCTCGAACTCTGTAGAGGTGCATTTCCATTTGATACAAACAACAGCCTGCATAGCTAAAGGCAATTATATTTCTACTGCCTCCGTTTGCCCTGAGGTTGTAGACAGCCAGTCAAAACCTCACCAGGTTTTCCTGACTCTCATACCCTCTCAGTGAAATCAACAGAACGGCGCCCAGGCTCATCTATGATTTATCTCGGTGAAATATTCATTATGTAGCCTTGCATACTGTGGACGTATCTGATGTGAATCTGGACCTGACAGCTCTGCTCCGTCATCACACATCACCTGAGCCACTCTGAATCCTGCACCTGTCTCCCAGTTCTCAACACAGAAGCTAACCTGATCAGAATGAATAGAGGACTCTGGTATATATAAAGAATCTATCTGTCTGCCTTTAGCCTGCAGGCATGTCCGCTCTGGTGGAGCTACTGTATCCTGCTTGCACACAGATCGACAGATCAGCACAGCAAAGGAGCTCCTCAACATTTCCCATACAATTAAACAGGGTGAGAGGGGCCCTCTGTCCTGTCTGTGTCGAGGCAGGAGGCCTGATGAGTACATGCGCACATGATCTGCTGACAGCACTGGCCAGATGTATTGATCTGTAGAGATTGGTGAGCTTGTTATGAGAGGTTAATAGCGCGGGAGTTCAAAAGAGCTGGGTGGTTTTTGATAAATCAACAAAGGTGAAAAGAATAAAAATGCTGTGATGCAGTGAATGGTTAGAATGACTGGAACAAAGTAGGTTTCAGCACCATGGACAGCACCACAGAGCCTACACCGCACACAGGGTTCTCTTTAATCACAAAGTTATCACTCAGCCTGTCCAATTAAGTAACCTTTGAATTATTCCATAAATTAAAACTGCTGAAATACTGTCTAATAGTGCTGGAATGATCACAGGGACAACAGTGACAACTCATTTTCCTACATAACACTAATTCAAGTGGTTCCAAAGTCATTATACTCTGAAGGACTAATGTAATAAGAAAAATGTAACTGCAGTGAATGATGATATTAATAATGTATTCATGTGAGACAGAGACTAGAGCACAGTGGCCTGAGCTGAGGAAGGTAAGAGGGAGAAAGTGATAGCTGTGAAGAAACAAGGTCGTCAGCATTCCCTCCTGCCTTACTAGTCATTTCATTATCTCATCCCTCTCTCCTCCTCTTTAAAGTAGGGGGAAAGCAGGAGAGGCTATTGACCCCTCTCTGTGTTCATGGCAGGCAGCAGGACAAATGAAGTTTCCCCTCAGACCCCCCTCCGTATTAATATCATAATTATCCCCACCTCTGTGCCCCCGCCGGCCAGCGCAAACTCCACTGTCGGATTTGATGGAGAGGCACAAGCAGGGAATTACATTCGATTCGCACTAAACAAGAGAAGGGGACAAGGAGCAATGGAATCAATCAGTGCCACCAGGACAGGCAAGATCCTGTGTGTCTGCAATGACAGCTTGTATTACACAGAGATAAGCAATTAAGTACACACAACCCATGTGTAACTGGCAGCATTTACAGAGTGGATTCAGAATGTTTGCAATAACTTATGGACTTTGGAAGAGTACCATTTTTTTTTAACAAATCCACTGAAAAAGAAACTTTTTTTAAACCCACATAGTGCGCTTTGGGCTACTCTCTGTCTCAGCAGCAATTTGGATTCATTGTTTGCAACCCCAGATAACTGTGGTGGTACTTCTTTTCTTTAGTCTCAGCCATTTGCAGGGATGGGCCAGACATTCTGAAGTGGTCTAATGCCACAGAGAGGTGGAGGTAGTGTGGCGGGGATGAGCAGATTGAGAGTGAGAGGTGAAAAGAACAAAAGAAAATGAATGGAGTGAGAGAAGACCCCCCTCACAGGTCTTTATTCTTGTCCCCTGTCTCATTACCCAGGCTTTTACTCAATAAAGAGTGGATAAAGAGTGGATAAAGACACACACACCCACTAGCTAAACCCTCCCCCCCATTCCTAAAACACCTTTCACCAGCTTCACTGTCTATCTTTCTTACTTCTCACTTTCTGACTTTTTTGCACTGTCACACACACATATCTAAAAATACCCACATATACACACTGGCCCCTTTCTGCCTATTCTGCTGTGGATTTTATTCTGCTTCAAATCTTTAAATCTATCTCTCTCCACAAGTCTATCTTCAGTGTGTTTTTTTTAGCCTAACTTTTTAAAAGTTATGTCCATCTCACTCTCTCATTCACAGTCTGTCTCTACCCTCTCTGTCCTCTGTGTTCCCTCCCTGCCGTTGCTGTGTAATAGGAGTTATTTTCATCCCTGTCTTTCCGTGACTGTGGCCGCTGGATGGCTGAATATTTACATTTTTCACTCACTGGTGACCTTTCCCTGTTGCCGCTCTGGGAGCTCCAGTCTCCTTGCTGCTCTGGTGTTGACAGACTACTGCCTGCAAATCTCATATGGACACAGCAAATGGTACACAGGGAGTCAGGGACAGAGGGTTCAGAGACTGGAGGAAGGTGGAGAAAAGAGAGGAAGAGAAAATAAGAAAGAGACTGGCTGTCAGTAGTCTGACTGAAAGTGGCTTGAAGAGACAGAGGTGCGGAAGGTCTCTCTGCATCTGCACAGATATGGACTGAGGTGTAATCCTTTACCTATCACCGTGACTGTGGTTCCTTGTCAGCACAGATGGTTGGTAGTAAACTGCCGGAAAAAGAGATGTGAATCTGTGGTTCCTGGAGTGACAATGAAAATGCATGTTTGTGAATAAATTTTTTGGTAAAGCAACAGAAAAACTTTTTCTTTTAAATGAGTGGATGTGCTGCTGCTCAGAGGCTTGGGAGACATGTAAGAGTATCTGCCAAGCAGTGTGAGAGGTGAGGACCAAGGATTCACTAACCAGTTGTTCTTCGCTGATGCTCTACAGTAACAGGAAAGAAAAGTTGAGTCAGAGAACTCCTCAAAGTTTGATGAGTGTTTATGTGTGTGTGTCTTCTGCAACTGGCAGAGAGGGAGAGGCTCAAAATGAAGGTTGCAGTTTTGAAAAGTGAGTGACCCAGTGTGACCTGAGCTTTCTGTTACTCGCTCTCTGTGCAGAGTGTACATGTGTTTCTCGATGTTTCCAGGTGTCCTTGTGTTCTGTATGTGTCAAGAGTAAGTTTTGGCCTGACTCTCACGGGAACACTGTTTCATCCCCAAGAATAGCCAGGATACTTTAAAGCCTGAATGGCAGGCAGAAGGATAGGAGAAGGACAAGTTCACATGGCCATCACTAAAAAATGTTCCTCCTTTCTGCTTTTAGTTAGAAACTCCATTCTTCTATTGCAGTTCTCATATTACATATCAACGTCCACAATCAGCTGATTTCAGCTGAAGCCAATATGAAGATTTCGCAAACCGAACAAGTCAAATAATTGGATGTATTTAAGTGGATAGAGGTTCTTCAGTGTATAGTTCCCTCTTTGTATACTATTTCCTCACTACAGGTTACCAGGGAAGCCATGCAAACATACAAAAGATATTTTTAACCAGGAACACTAACAGCTGATTTTATCCCTAATGTTAGTTACACACGAACATCCATGGTGGATTTTGCCCACAAACACTTGAGATCTGAGGCAACAGCAGGCAGTATCAGTTCTTTCAGTGTACATATAGAAACATGTCTAATGCAACGATAGATAATAAATGTGTATATTAATTTCTTAAAGCTACAGTGCAGGACCTGTATCTTCCCTTTCTGGGATTAACAGTGCATACAATGTATAGAGGTAGGTTCAGTCTGCATGATTCACACAGTATTGTGCAAGAATAGAAGCATTCTGGCACAGCCCATGAAATAACAGCTAACCTGGCTTGAAGAGGGCAACTCAGATAAATGTGTTGATGGTCCACTTAAATGATGAATACTCTACCTAAATAATTGATATCTGTCTTTGTGAGGATTTCTTTTAACCATTTCTGGTAGTAATGTTGGATAGCATTTCTTTCTCACCTCTGTACGAAGAGGTTGTATTTTATCTGAACCTTCTTCTGAGAGAGATTTACCTGGCACAGATACACTTAATCAGTTTTATGTGAAATCAATTGACAAAGGCTCGAATGTCATAGACGCTCATTTACATGCAAAAGTCCCACAATGCAGCTTTAATACTGAATGCAACTGAACTCCAGAAAAAAGAGACAGCAGATTACTGGACTTTTTAATAATACACTGTACCTTTAATCAGTTGGAAAATATATTTAAGTGAAAACAACCTCAATTGCCTTGCTTATTGAACTCAGAAGAGACAGGCAACGGCATGCCTTTCGTCTGCTGGAGTTGGTATTACAGCCTGTCACACTCAGTGTTAACAGAGCGAGAAATATAAACAGTTTTCTGAAAGGTTTACTAGCTGTGGGAACACTAATTATTTTGATAACTATTTAGCCATTAAGGCCAGTTCTCCAGTCATTATACAGGGAGCAAGTTAGACAGCAATGGATATGTATTCAGAGTCTCTTCTGTGCAACAGGGATAACCAGATTGTTAGTGTGTTAACATTATTACCAAAAATGTTTTTCTTCATGTGTTTCACACTAAATAATATATATAATAAAACATACTATACTCAATACAAAACGACCTAGCTCACCCTCACAAAGCCCTATTCTCTGTATGTGTGCTTTACACTCCCTTAAAACTGTGTGTGGGAATGGCTGTATGAGGCACCTTCCAACAATAATGGCTGCCATGCTAAACGAGAATGATGAGATGTATTGGGTAGGTGATCAAAGGACTCCTATTTACAACCACTCTCAGCCTGCAGACTTGACGACCCAGAGTAAGCACACTGTACTGTACAGGGAACCTCTTCCATCATGCTTTTACTGCCCATCACCGCAGCTGTTAGACAGGGGAGATGGCAAAGCTTTTAGCAGACTGAGATACCGTCCTCGCGCTGGACGGTGTGTATGGGCAATGCCATCAGAAAAGTGAATGACTGGGAAAGATAAGGGAAATGGAGGCTGGAGAAAGAAAAGAGAAGAGAGAGACGGAGGGAGGAGGTGGAGGGAGGAGGTGGAGGGAGAGGTTGATGTCTGCCTGCCGGCTGTCAAAGGAAAATGTTTCGGTTTAATGGAAACTGATATCATGCAACTCATTCAAGTTCTTGCGGATAGGCAGGGCGAGTCAGTGTGAGTAAACTAAAGAGAGGTGAACTGTAAAGGAAGAGGAGTTCTTACCTGGAGCAGCCAGTAGCACCTACGGTGGAAGGTGGGGATGATGGAGGAGTGGACATAGCAGCCATACAAACACTGGAGGAGAAAAAAAAAACACAGAAGGAGGACATTATTAGACCACAGTACAGTACAGGTAATAGCTTGACCTCTTAGCTGACCATGACAGCCGTGACCTTTGAACCCATGACCTCTTCCCTACATATGATATGAACTCCCACATGGACCTACTGCCAGATGGTCAAGCTATTGTTCTTGAAAACAAAGACAGTGACCTGGAGGAAGCGGATGGGGTTAACCAGTGAACACCTCTGCACTGTCCCAGGCTCACCATATGCCTCCTTCCTTCATTTCCATTGCACTCCTCCACTCCTGTCCTGGAAGAACCCTTGACAGAATGATTCAGGTGTTCCTCATTCCCCCCCCTCCCTCTCTCCATCACCCCCTGAGGGCAACCCAGCATATAACTAAAGCACAGTGTTATTAATATCCTTATCGTAAACAGATAATGCTGTGCCTGGGGGCTCGTTACTGTGGAAAGAGCTAGGCAGGGCTGATAACACCTCCTGGTATCTGGCTTAGGGGCCAGGAGACATTTTTCACCAGCTAGCAGCAGAGGCAAATGCAAAAGACGCACCATGCACCAAGGAACGGGAGCAAGGCAGCACTTATCCTCTTTCCATCCTCACTTCCCCCTCAATCCTTCTCTGGGAGACTAACAGCACCTGGCTCCCTGGTGACCAAGAGGGATGGCTAGGCTTTTGCTCGTTTACAGCAGCAACAAGAGTTTACAGCACTCTTGCCCAGCAAAGACATTTGCAGTGATTTTGTGCAATACAATATTTGTAAAAGGGAAGGCTGAGGTGGATTGCTCCTATAAGAAAGGAAGCTTACCTCTTACAGATATAAAGCAAACAAGCAGGTTTTAGAGGTTTGAGCTTCACACCAATCCTCTTTAGCGTAAATGTTTAATCAGAGACCAGATATCACAGCTTCAGTGATAGATACACAGTGTTAGATATGGAACACACAGACTTATACACATCACACCCACACTTCCTCGAACGCTGTCAGATATGCACATACTGACACAGCTTCATTATGCAGCAGTTGTATGTTCAGCAAGTTAAGGCGGGTTTCCTGGGGCAATGAGAACGGGTAGGAAGTGGTGAAGAAGAGGGCAGGAGTTGGGGAGGGGAGAAAAGAAGGAGGGTGGGGGGGAGGTGGCATGGGGATTTTGCTTGGAGGGCCATGTGATAAATAGGCGCCTTGAATGTGCTTGTCTCGTTTAACTAAAACCAAGTTAAGGCAAAGGAGGATGGTCTGTATAAACACTCATTTGCCAACATCAAACTGTCTGATTAATTATTCGAGCACTCTACACGCAGCGATGAAAAAACACATTACACTGAAACAAACACATCACACAGATGTATAAAAATGTGGCTGCATGTGGCCAACTCATTCACACATAGAAACCCATATGACCAACTCACAAGAGTCACATAAGCCTCGTCTCTTTCTCCAGGTGTTCCATTGTTCCATTCACACCTTTTGTGAACTGATTTCAATACCACCAAAGTCTGCATGTGAGAGTTTGGGAGAGAGAACGCACACAGACTGCCTCCTGTTCTTATTTTTTTTTTTTTTTTTGCTGTACTCTCATCCATTACAGCTGTCTGAAATAGGATGTATGCCTCCTCCCACTCCCATAGCTCTACCATCCATTACTCTACGCTGGCAACGGACAGACACTTCCTCCCACACCCACAGTGAATTGAACATCACATTACTAGAGTCAACTACAACAGCTAACAGCTCACACAGTTCTACTCTGCAGTTTTGTGAGAATTTATGTCATAAATTGTACTTTTTCAGGGAAACAGTGATGCAATATAGTGGTTTATAAGACATTAAGCATTTCACTACAGGCATGTGTATGTTGCAACAGTTTTGTGAAAGGTGCTTACCAACGGAAAAGCCAGCATTTTGTCAATTCGATACTTAAAAATTGCCGTGGCAATGCTAATACAACTAACTTTACAGAAAAGAGCAGACTTGTAAGGGCCATTTGAGTCCTTGACAAAAAAAAACTTGCTGTCTTGTTAATTCTGATTACAGAGAGAGAGTTTATTAATATATCACATTTAATACTGCTCTAGCCTACAGCGCTTAGCCCACAGAGAGTGAGCTGCAGTGTGGCTGTGTGCATTTGGATGGTATGACGCTATATGGCACGCTCGTCAGGATTGACAGGTGGACCGGTGCAACAGGCCTCTGTGACTAGGGCGACTGGGGAGAGAATAAATTAGCCCCCAGGCTGCTTTCCCTTCCTTCTGTTTACTTCATTTCTCAACCACACAAAGCAGTGTGCCAGACAAACAAGCAGCTTAAAGCATAACACAACTGTTGCACCTGTCAGTGCCGATATACAGCAGGCATCAAACACATTTGCGCGCACACACACACACACACACCCAAGCCTGTGAACCCTCACTCTCCCGCCAATCCACTCTCTTTTTCACACATGCACAAGATTAGATGTTCACTTCTTAAGCATAAAACCAGAGTACACCCACTCATAACCACATAAATATTCACACAAAAGCAGACACATACAGTTACACACAAGCACCCAGCTTCAGCATGCAATAACAATAGACTAAAAAGATACAAAGGCAGACCAAAAATGCTTTTGAGAGCACAAGCACGCCCATTTACACAAAGCTCATCATACTTGAACGCTTATCAGTAATTCAAGACGCATATCAGTTACTGGTGTTTCTGCTGCTCTCTGCATGCTGAGCGTCTGGGTGACAAAGTGACGGCAGCAGAACCATTATTTGCTGTCTTTGGGCTGTGACAGATGACAGCACATCACAGGGTAAGCAATTAAACCATAATTATACACACATATCCTCTCATAAAAAAGTGCAGTTTCCCATTGTGAAATTTTGAAGGGCTTCTGCACACTAATAGAAACACATTCACAGGTGTGAACACACACACAAATGAGACAGAACAGTTTATAGAAGAATTCACCATAATGTATTCATGTGCTGTCACCGCGGACAGCAGGAAAAAAGAGTTACAGCGACGTGTGTCTTCCAAAGTCAGACACTGATGCAGCAAATTTATTTGGTGCTGTCACTCAAGCAAACGGCCAAGGCGATGAAACCCTGGCATGGCCCAATGAGAGAGTATTATTGCCTAAATGAACACGCCCCCCTCTTGGGGTATAAACCTGGATCTCAGTTCACACAGGGCAGGCAGGCCAGACAGTTTGTCTTAAAAAAACCTTCACATATAAAAGGGAGAGCCATCGCTGGCTACCTGTCCTGCCTCCGGAGGCCACTTCTGCCCATGGCCTGCCTGTTGCCCTGACGACACCTCACTTACATTCATCCATCATGGCTGACAGGTGTCAGGCACAGCTAGAGATAGGATAGTAAAATGCAAAGTCTGTGAAGGAAAAAAAAAACTGGCAAGCAGACACGCAGTTATAGGGAGACTGAGAGAGAGGGGAAACTCTCTCATTAGACCATAATGATGTGTGAAGACAGTCCTAATCAGAGCGTGGCACCTTATTTATGTTGGCAATTTGCTGTTTTCCTGCCATGATGCAAACGTCCTCCTGACAGAGGCTGCCACAGATTTGTCTTTCTGTTGGATTGTCAGTCCCGCTGGGAACACACACAGGAATATGCACATATATAGAAAACTTGGCTAGCATGTTAAGAACCCTTTTGTTAACGATTTTTTTTAACTGCTTCCCCATGTCCAGCCAACTCTTTGAAGGATAGATTTACTATTGACTTGCATATGACTCATGTTTCCTCTAATGTTTCCTTAACCAGCATTTGCTCAAACGTATCACCACACTGGATATGAATAATCTTCAGTCTGATCTCATATGAATTTTTCAGCTTTGGCTGTATTGAATGACTTGCTTTAGCACTATGATACAAATGTTGACATGGATATCCACCTGGTAAAGTCACTTCTGGCTCACTGCTTCATTAGATGGACTGTATCATTTTTGTGTGTGTGTGTACTTGTGTTTGTGTGTATGTTTGCATAATGTCTGTTCACATGGATGCCTGAGGCAGGTGATTCAGCCTGGGGCACAACAGCATAAATAGAGCTCACACAGCAGCCAATCAGAAAGCACTATCAAACCCCGTCCGTGGAGACAACGCAAAATCCATACTCAATAGAGATTCATGGACCATGCAAAATTCAAACTACCCCGACCATTGACAGCATCCATGATGACTATTGATCAACCAACGATTTCTGGCTCTATACAGATGTGATTAGATGACTTAGGTCTGAAAAGTGCCACTTCCAGTTTGGAGGATGAGCTCATTTTCGACTGATACCATAAAGCTGTGCATTTCACCTGCCGTCTCTACAGCCAGCCACTCTGCTCTGCTCTGCTCTCTCCCAATCGTTCAGCGGGAATCAAATTATCTGTAGTGTCTGGTAAGGTGGCACAATGCCCAGAATGTCCATAATATACAGCATATAGATTCCACTTTGGATTCACAGAGAAATGCAAAGCTCAGGTATGGCAATGGCACAATGAGTGAGGCTTTTATCCTATCTTTTTTCTCTATTAAGATTCGTCTCCTTTATATGCCTTTAAATAAGCCCAACTTGTACAGTTGTAACAGTATAATTCTTCGGCGCATCTTGAAGACTTAAGCAACGGTTGATGAGACATTATACATAATAAATCAAAAGAGGCTTAGATTTATCTCCCCAGTCCTCTGCGTTGGACCAGCTGCAGCCTCTAAATCAGTCAAAACTGAGCAGGCTACGAAATGAATTGGCAGACAGCAACCCAGCTGAAGGGAAAAATGAAAAACAAACCAAAATTCCACAACAAAGCAAAACAAATGATGCTTTGGAAAAAAGGCATGTGTTATGGAAATGACTGACTCTATAAATAGCACGCTCATTGTAAAATAAACACAAACAGTTGATAAACAGGCCCTGAAGAGGAGAATTAATTAGCCACGCTGGACGTGTAAACACAGCTATACATCAAGTTCAAGAAGAAAACAATAACAGGACTGAGGCGGTTAGAGAGAAACCCCTGACCACTTGCAACACAGAAAACCCTAACTCTGTCCTGAGGCTCAGGAAAACAACAAATTCAAGACAAACCAGAGGAAAGACATTTTAGGGAAGAAAACTGTGGTGGTGATGAAGCTGATACAAGAGTTATATATTGAGCAGAGGGAGAAATGAGAGCAGGAAGAGAGACAAATAGCTAGGCAAGGGGATGGTTTTACGGCCTCGCTTCTGCACAAACCAGAGGAAGCACATGCCCATGCACGCGTGTCTCCCTGACTGAAGACACTGTGTCTGTTGATGCTAATGCTAGCCAGCTGGGCTCACGGCCAAAGGCATTAAGTGGAATCGAATTCCACCAAACTAGCTTTAATCAGCAGGTTTTTAAGGTTAGAATTACTTTCCCTCTCCTCCAGCCCGCTGGCCAAGGTTAAAGCAGACACAGGCAGGGGCTGGGCTCAGCTAATGGGATGGAGGGGTGGCATGGGGCCTACGGCATGCCACCATATTCTGACACAAAAAGACAAAAAGGTACAGCAACAACAGCAACATACTTTAGTATATGGCAGGTCACACAACAACAACAACAACAAAAGAATAATCTACAAGCAGCACCAACAAAGCATACTGGGACAGAAGCATGAAACATAACAATAAATAAAAAAAAATAACAGTACAGAAATGTCTGGTGTTCATGCAGCTCGTGGCAAAGTGGCTGAGCACATTATTTGTCCCATGTACCATATTACTCATGTGAAGGTGACTGTTTATTTATGTTTTGTTGGCTACATTAAAATATTTACTAAATACTAAGTTTATTGTATACTACTTTAATTTAGATTTCTTGATTTCATTCTCTCCATACTCACCACATGTTTTAGGAAACAAAAGGAGGAAGTGGTCAGGGGGAATGACATAGTGTCTTGAGTCTTCCTTCTACATAAATTCAAGCTACTCTAGTCCTTACCTTTATGTCCTCCTGTGGTAATCTGAATGCCTGCAGGTAACTTCTTCTACTAGAGGTGGGATTCATTAACACAGTATAAAAATAAATGGGGGGAAAAGCTTGTTGCAGATGGATTTTTTAAAATATTTTCCAAGGGTTTGTCTTATTGAAAATCATGATATTTTCCTAAACATTTTCCTAAACTTTTCCTAAACCGTTTTGAAACTAATAACCCAAAAATGGCCACATACTCCCGGGATCTCCACGGATAGTTCAATCATCTGCACCTCACGTCTGTTTAGAGGCTTTATACAACTAATACCTGAATATGGCATTCTGGAATCACTGGCAACCAGCCTATACTGTAGAACATCAATCTATCTTTCTAAGCGACACTAACATGGCCCTAAATACATTATATACCAGATTAAATAGACCTAAATCTCTGTGCCTGCTTTGACGGACACAAATGGAAACATGCATACATGTAAACACAACAAATAAACAAACCTTGACCAGGCTTGCTACTGTATTTTCTGAATCTGAATGCGGAGGTCTATAAAGGCATTTTCTCTTGCTGAAAGCAGAAATATGTAACACAAAAAGAGAGGTGAAGGAGTTGGATGACTGAATATATGAGGCTGTTTTTTAAAAAAAAAAAAGAGGTCGAGGTCTTGCCTTGACCTCAGCCTACTCCAGCACTCAACACATTGATGGCTGTCAACAAAAGAAAGCTCAGTAAACCTTGCAGCGCTTCTGTCAGCTTCTCAGAAGTCAAACTGTGTTTCTATAGAAGCCACATTATGAGAGAGGCCTACACATACAGTATAACTGTAACAAACACTCTCTTTTCACTTCCCTGACTCTGGCTTTCTTTCTTTTTTTTTCTCATCTTTCTCTGCTCATGGACTAACTTTCCTCCTCAAACTGGCATCCCTGTCAAGATTATTGATTATATTAGCTCAAGTCATTCTTTTTGTTTTTGACATGCTGATCGCTGTCTTTGTGTCCGACCTCTTTTATAAAGCAAAACAGCTTTAGTTGAAAGTCTGTGAGGTTGGAAAATTATATGTATGGGAGGGATGACAGGTTACAAATGGATGTTAAGTATATGTGTAAAAGGTAAAATAGCAAATGGAAAGCGGTCATTATCTTAAGACACCACTTCCTTATCACCTAACCTTTGAGCTGACCTCTAGATTGCCTGTCTAGAACAGACATGTAAAAACGTCTTGTAGGGGGAAAAAAAAGTGGAATGAGCATTTGTTTGCCTTACAAGCCTGGCGCTGTCAACCAAGACAGGCACTTCATTCCATTAAAAGTGGAGTAATGGATACAGCAATCAGGTTATCGAGCCACAATTTAAAGACACAGGGTCAAAGGTCAGGTTTTAGCTGTCATTTTTAGTGGGGAGGAAACAGCTGACTCTAAGAAGACTTTCCCGTAGCAAGGTCTATCCATCGTCAAATCCAAATGCATGTGCTGGAGAATGGCCAAAGGGACATTAACACAGAACATGGATATGTAACAGAGGCAGCCAGAGTAACTGAACAGTTAAATAAAAACAGAGCTTGTCCTTAAGAGGTGGCATGTATTTAAATAATGAATTAATGGCAGCATCACATTGTGAGACTGACTCTGCTTATTAAAACTAGATAGCATTGTTTAGAGACTGTATGACCGCCTATTAACCTTCCCTTGTGTTAGCTGAGGTAAGGATAAAAGTGCCACTGTGTGGAGAAGGGGAGCACGTCCTCTGCATTAATGAGAGCAAACATCCAACCCACCGTTTCCCCCTCAAATACACACACATGCACAGGATGACATCACAGGCTCAGCTTCCCTGCTGTGGGTTATGCCAGGCAGACATGCTGCCTAATTGTAAGAAAGAGCCTAGATTTGTAATGCTGCACACTTCTGTTAGGGCTGATTAGCAGAGGCTCATGCCTTCTACCCCCACAGTGATCTATAGGCACTCCAAATATCTAATATCTCCTGTGTGAGCAAGGGAGAGCTGAGGGACACAGTAAATCATGACAAGTCCTACTGAGTGGAGGAGAGAAAAAAAAGGATAGATGAATGATGAGAAAGACAGAGAGAATGAGTGACAGAGAAAAATATTCAGCTTGTATGGAAACATGAAGGAGGGGGGACGAGAGGAATGGAGAAAATCATTGAGGGAACCAGGTGAGGGGAGCGCACATCAAGGAGACATGGGAGAGTTAGGGAAGGATAGAAGAAAGAAGAGGAGAGGAGATATTATTACCAAGGAAACAGAGAGAAAAAATGCAGGGGAGAAAGAGACAGAGTGTGAGGAGTAGACAAAGAGGAGAAAGAGCATGGGGGGAAGAAAGAGAGTGGGAGGACAGAGAGACAGAGAGAGAGAAAAAGAGAGAGAGAGAGAGGAGAGGATAGAATGAATGCTAACAGGGAGCCCAAACCCAGTACTGAGGCTTTATCCTTCACAGGCGGAGGAGCAACAATCGCAAACACATTTTCTCTCGCCCTGGCCCTAAGAGAGATAAAAAAGCAATTTGTATTCTATTCCTATTCAGCGTCGCTTGGCCTGTTTCTCTGCCTGCATATTTGTAAACACAGCTTTGTCAGAGCAGCTTAATCTTCCCAACACAAACACAGACTACAGGAAGGAGGGGCAAGAAAGAGTGAGTATGGAAGAACAGTGTGATGAGGGGTGGGTAGGAGAGAGGGTAGAGGGTAAAGGACAAGTGAGGAAAAGGAGAGAGGGAGGGTGAAAAGGGTAAGAGAGTGAGGATGGGAGGGGAGGTCTGAGGGTCATAAGAGAAGCTGAGGCGGGCAACTAAAAAAATCAGAAGTTTCCGTCTCTGCTGCCACAGGATGTCCCTGTGTCAAACCCTGAATGCGACGCTGCTACACACACACACACACACACACACACACACACACACACACACACACACACACACACACCAATGGCTGACCCACTGACACCCCTCTGTTGACATCTCTACCCAATAGCCTGAAGTCCAGCAGGCTAGCTTACTGACAGAGGAGCAAGCATCAAATCATTCCTCATCACATGGCATGGATGTGACAGATGGAAGAGGTGGGCCCCTTGTGCTTCCTTAACTGTCACCATGCTTCTTTTGAGTGCTTATGCTGCACACGGGGGTGGCAGTAGCTCAGTCCATAGGGCAGTAGCTCAGTCCATAGGGCATTGGACTTTGAAGTGGAGGGTCACTGGTTCGAGTCCAGCCCTGGACACAAGAGGTGGGCTGATAGCTGGAGAGGTGCCAGCTCACCTCTGGAGAGTTACTGCTGAGATGCCCTTGAGCAAGGCACTGACCCCCCACCACCACCTGCTCATGGCTGCCTGTGGCGCCTGTAATTTCGTTGCATTGTACTTGTACATGTGTAATGACAAAGTTGAATCTTATCTTATTTAGGTTGTCATCAAGCTTACAGGCGTGCACTTCCAGGTTTCAGCAGAGTAAAGTCCACACTCCGTGCAGGCCAAATCACACAGGGAAGGACAACCACATCAGTGCAACCAATTATACATTAAAGCATACAGACTGAAATAGACGGAGGGAGAGAGAGAGAGAGAGAGAGAGAGAGAGGGTGGACTCGGAAGTGGCCATCGTCTGGGTGCACATTCGCTCACAGAGGCGTGAAATTAGACAGAGCGACACCTGCCAATACACATGGCATTTAAACGCACAAGGTTCACCCCACTCTTTGGCCTTTCACATCACTCTGTATATCTTTCTCATTGTGTTTCACCATACTGTGAAACCTCTTTATTATGGCCCACAGTGCCCAATTAAAGACTGATAGCTGCCCCCATTCACTGCCTACACTGCAGGGAAGATGGTGCTCCAGTTCAGAGCATGACAACAACCTTCATCAGCTTTTTTTTTTTTTTTTTTTTACAGTCCCTGCAGAACCCAAGCACACCCAATTTGGCCAGCCAGGCGCAGTGACAGGATCAGTAGAATTGAGCACAATGGCAGAAGTTATTGGTGATACTGTGGAGACCATGTTAGTATATTTCCTATGCAGAACTCCACTTTTAACTAAATTTGGGCCTAACAGTGTTGAAATCGTCATCAGTATCACACAACAGCCTTTAACGGATGGTAACATGAGTGGCACTGGACACAGTGTTGTAAAAAATGAATAAGCATATAGCCAGAAATATTTAACTGTCACTGCAATATGTGTATGGGGGAGAGCCCCGTGGAAAGAGACACAGCATCACACACAAACAATAGATTTGGAGGGTCCGGATTTGCCACAAACAGACGAGAGAGAGATGAGCAAAAAGAGACATGGAGAGCTGCAGACACACAGCAGGCAGATGGAAGAGCCTGAGAGCCTGCAGGCAGCCCTGTGATGAAGACAGGGGGGAACGCAACTGAAGGAGTCCATATTATGTGAGGATTGTGATTGGGGAAGGCGGATGGTTAAGGGGGTGAGGTAGGCAGACAACAGAGAGGGAGTAAGAGAGAACGAGGGAGAAGGAAGAATCAGCCAGTGAGCCAAAATGAGGGAAAGGAAAGCAAATGAAAAGTGACACTTTAATTCAGAGGGCTTCTTCTGCCTGAGTTATTATGAGATGTTTGTAAGCTGGCTTGTTCATGCATCTCCCCTGGCCTTGTGCCTGGCTCCCTCTCACTGAGGAGACCTGTGGCGCTAACCTGTCTTTATCTGAGCTGCACAGCAGGGGACAGCACTCTGCCACCATACTCTGCTTTGATCCTCCCACTTCCACCATGGCTTCCTCACTGCCTCTCCTACCCCCCACTTCCTCCTCTTTTCCACCATTGCTCATATGCAAAAATGTCTCCCTGTGTACGGTTGCTCCTTTGATATGACCAAAGTCCTCCATATTCCCTCCACTCTTAATTAATTGCGATTACTTTAATCTGGAAGGCAAAGGTTAGCTTTGGCTTCACTGAAACACTTCTGGACACAGCAGTGCACTAATGCTACATATAAAGATAACCACTGAGAGGAGACCGAAAAAAGAGAAAATATATTAAATAGACTGAGGGTTTGTGTAAGAGAGGGAGATAAAGAAATAGCTAGAGAAAGACAGACAAAAATGAGAGGCCCAAAAAAGCAAATATATAAAGAAAAAAAGGGGAGTGACATTGAAATGATTTGACATTCTAGTAGGTGTCTGACCAGGGTACGTGATTTCAACTGTAAGAGAGGTAAGGCCATGAGGGCTGTTTCAGGCCAAGGCAGCAGCTAGGGAGCAGACAGATAAAGGAGACAGACAGATAAAGGCGGCAGACAAATAGAGGAAGGGAATTATAAGCGCACACACAGATGGGCTAAAACGTACCTGAAATACCAGACAGGTAGAACCTGGCAGCCAAAACAGACAAGCATTTAGGAGGGTGGAGGTGTGGGGGGAGGGCACATGGGTCTGAATGTAACAAATTCAATCAGGCAGAGAGATGCACACACACACATGTACAAATACAAGTACAGCCAGACAGACAGGAACACGGATAGATGCACTGTATGAATACACAAAAGGGGGTGTGTGATGAGAAATGTAACAGTGAAGCAGAAAGAGAAAAAGGACCCAGAGCAAAGTCAAAGTGAGGATGAGAGAGAGAGGAAGAGAGAGAGACTGAGACGGACACAGAGATTGTGGTGGTGGTGGTGGGGGATAGTAAGTTGGAGTGCCGACAGGTCTCCAGAGGTTGTAATATATAGCAGCATTTCAATCTCTCAACAGCAACTACAGCCCTCCTTTTTCATATCCCTCCACAGTCTGAGGACAGAGAGATACTTCTGTCCTTCGGAGCCAAATCGGCATTCAAGATGATATAATGTGCACATTTTTTGACATTATATCCCCAAATCTGGATAGTTATTTGTGACTGGATGTGCTTTCCGTCCCCATTCCTTTTTGAAATCTCAAGGTTACTAATGGTAAAGGATGGATATGAAATGCCAACGTCAAACGCGTTTCTATGTTTGTCTTGTACTGTTTCCCCTCTCCCTGAGAGGTTCGAGACCAGTGGTTGATTTATCTGCTGCATGCGCCATTAATCCTGCGACCATGCATGCCTCTGCTGAATAATTGATCTCTGTGCTACTGTAACTAAATCCGTCAAAACAATGACATGCCATCTCCTTCTATATGCCTTCCTCTTTACCTCGCTCCTCGACTTCCCATGCTGTATAAAATTCAAGTTATTCCAAAAAAACAAATCTTTTCAGGCCAGTTGAGTTAGGAAAAGACAGGTTAGGGTTAGCTGAAGTCAGGTTATATCATCACAGTAGTGTGTGTGTATGTGTGAGACTGCTCTCCAACCACCAGGGGGAGTTTCCACCTGAGTGTATATACAGTATAAGGATCCAGAAAAGATCACTTGGCTAAACAAAATAAAGATGTAGTTGACAAGATAGTTTGACAATGCCACCACCTCCTCTCTAGAGTCCTGCCAGCAGGGCTGAAAGCAGCAATGACCTCTTAAGGTGATCAGCTCTCAGCTCTCTGTCTAGACCTCAACAAACAGCTGCTGGGTCTGGAGCAGAAGGGGGATGATGACCCTTAATTTATGTCCACTCCCTCCCTCCTCCCTTTTTTATGCCTGTCTCTTTGACTTGTTTTTGCATACTGCATTTAAAGTAATAAGTACAGTATCTCCTTGAATGCCACAGTGCTATAAATCAGAGGAAAATAGACCTGTCATCTTAGTAAACAATGCATGGGACCAGTTATCATTAAAAACAAAAGAGTTCTGGAGGACGCCTAGCCATGCATACGGATGAGGATGGGACCAATCTACCAATCTCCTTGGCTCACCCCAAGTTTCTGTGCTGAGTGGGAGGAGCACATACACATAATGCACATGCACAAACACATCTGAAAGAACAGAAGTAGGGCACACAAAATGTCTTCATTTTCTTATTTTAAGATGTCTAATGCTATCTTTCTGACTCAAATAAAGCTATTACAGAGAATAT
Organism: Ambassis agassizii; assembly: GCA_036025115.1. NCBI lineage: Eukaryota > Metazoa > Chordata > Actinopteri > Ambassidae > Ambassis > Ambassis agassizii. The sequence goes on from JAVQJX010172236.1 coordinate 22,342, forward strand.
TTAAGAAGAAATGGGGGTGTTTACTGATTTCTGTATGTCAAAAAGGTTATTAAAAGAAATTGCAAAAAAGCTGTGGTGACCTAGACAACCGAATACATTTATTTTTGAAAAACAAAAAGAACACTGTGTCTCTGTGTTGAAGGGAAAAAAAAAATAATGTGCTGTTGTGCAGGGGGAAGGGTCGGAAAGATTTCTTCAAACCTCAAGCACGGATAAAGGCTTCACAAATAACAGTTTGATTATGATATTTGCGCTGTATAATGACTTCTTATGACAAATAGCGTACGATCAGGGAGTCATTCAATCATAACATGTTGGTCGAAGTGACATTACTGAGATTTAGGTCAGTGCTTGGAAAATGAGCTCTGGATTCAATTGCAGAGACGACATTGTTCAATGTCACAACAGTGCCATGAAAATTTAGGATCATTTGTTATGTAGTGCAATCAATGTTTATGACAGCCAATCCATCGTCAAGTAAGCTGTATGTCAACCTTTATGTCAGCTTTATGACACATGGATAGCATGAAATGTCATGGAATGTCATCTCTGTGTTTGCAGACGCCAGAGCACATGTGATGGATACAACACACAGAGAGAAATTCACAGTCTTTAACACATGTTTGCAGAGCAGAGTTGATACCCTTCATGTTAATCAGGTGCCAGTGTTTCAGTACCCCTGTGTAAGGTGGCAGGTGGATGGCTCCCGGCAGCGATTTGTATGCAAAGCTGAATATCCACCTTCCATAGCAGAGGCCCCTCAGGTGTAACTGAGTGGTGGTTCCTGGTGGCATTCTGCCCTCTCCTGCCTAAATGAGATTGGGTTAGAGTCCCACATCATCTCTATGTGCACACCTTGCTTTTCCAAAGGGAGCAGAAACATAGGCACTGGAGTGATATACAGAGGTCAGCAAGACAGAGAGCATTAAAAAAACAGAGAGGGGGAGAAGAATAGAGGAGTCTGGTCGTAAGTCAGGAGATTTAGACCAACATTTAGTCAGCTGCTGATTTTATAACCCAGAATAAATACTTCAGATGGACTTTCAGATGATTTCTGGTGACAGTAATGAAGACACTATGCTCCTAGAGCTAGACGTTATTTTAAAGATTCTAGGACCCATTAGGTCCTTGAAAACAAGTTGTATCCCTAAGTGATACTTGATGAAAATAAAGATGGCCATACATCTGTGTATTCTGTACCTACAAACAGGCCTCTAGCAGTAGTTGCAATGTGTAGTAATAGGCTTTGCTGAGGCCTGTAAATTGCTGCGACTGCACTTTTAGAGCGGGCAGAATTGCAGTGCTACAGAGTTTGTAAAGAGGAATATAGAAAGAGATGGGAAAAATCTGTGCAAAGTCTCTGTCTCAAGCCTTCTTTAAGTTTAACGCAGGTTGTTATCTGTCAGAGAAGGCTGAGAGATGCTCCCTTATCAACACACACACACACACACACACACACACACAC
>JAVQJX010172237.1:0-10486 GCA_036025115.1 Ambassis agassizii
TGCACACAGTGGTAGTGTGTGTGTGTGTGTGTGTGTGTGGGGGGGGGGGGGTTACTGTGGTCTGCAGAGGTCTAAACCAGAAAATCTCTCAAAACCACCATGCTCTGCCGGCTCACCTGCTTCTGCAGAGCATCTTCCCTGGTCCTGGATATTGCCAGAGCGTCTTTGGAATCCTGCAGTTGCTTCAGCTGCTCTTTCAAATGTGCCTCCATGACCTGCACGTAGATGACAACAAGTTAAAGCAACAGGATCGTTTTCAGGACTTTTGACATGCTGCTTAGAGAGTCCATACTTCCTGAGTGCTGAGTTTATTGGTCAGCTCTGCAACCTTTGAGGATGAGTGCTCCAAGGCGTGGGCGGCCCGCAGATGCTCCAACGCTCTGAGGTGTTCTGCTTTCATAGAGGACAGCTGCTCTGCAAAGTGCTCCTGCAGCCTAAAAGATCACATTGGAGTCACATTACACAGTGTCCCTCCACAGTTAAGCTGTCATCAGTTCAGACAAATGTATATACCTGCACAGCTCTTCCTTGGTTTGAGCAGCATCCGCCTTGAGTGCCTCCTTTTCCTGCTCAGCCTGCAGCTGCAGCAGCTCCACACGCTGTCTCAGAGCCTTGTTCTCCTGCAGAACCTCTGAGATATGACTACCTGTTAAAGAGGAACATGTTTCAAAAGTGTAAAAGTGGGACATAAAGCATCCCTCTGATGCACACATGAACATTTTAAGGACTGTTTCTCCACAAAACACATCAAAGTATAATCAAAATTATTTAAATCAATGATTACACATAGTTCTTTTTAGTATTTGCTTTCACACCTGTAAAGACAGTGGGCTGGTAGGTCTTCTCATACTGAGCAGCTGGAAACCTGTCTTCCCCTGCCAGTGCCTCTCCTGGAGTAGGACTGTGTGTTTTAGACGGGCCTGGTTGTTGTTGTTTCTTCTCTATAGAACGGCTTTCAGGAGGTGTGTGGTGGACAGACAGCATGTTCCTCCTCTCCTTCTGCAGTTTCTCCACAGTACGGTTCAGCTCCTGAATGGTTCGTGTCTTACTGGCAAGCTCTTGGTTGAGGCGCTCTATCCGGACGCCAAATGCAGCCTGGGCTTGCAGCTCACGTCGACCTGGACTCTGCTGGGCCTGCAGGAATGATGGGTTCAGCAGACTTTGCATTAGCATTTTCATCCAATTACCAATTTCAAAGCTCATATTTTTTGTTTTATCCAGCCCATTGGAACACACTGGAAGTAAGGATGAACCATAATTTCTGTGCTGACCTTGAGTTTAAGCTGCTGCTGAAGAGCCTCAACCTGGTCTTGCAGAGACTTCTCCTTCTCCTGGTGGCTGTCTTTCACATGCTGCAGCTCCTCCTGGACAGTCTTAAGCTTTGACCTCCATGGTTCTGACACAGCTGCTCCCTCAGCCTGCTGCTTGGCTTCAAGCTGCTGCTCCAGCTCTGAGATCTGATGCTCATACCGGAGCTACACCATAACCAGAACAGTCTAATTATACTCATTAAGCGTGTAACATGTTTTAACAAGCTATAAAGTCATCGGGTACTAAAGTACACTGTAAACTCGTAAATTAAAACCCAATGATAAGCTGTACCTTGATTCTGTGGAACTGCTGCTCCATAGCCCGCAGGCTGCGTTTGGCTTCTTCATCATGACTCTCCAGCTCAGCCTCCAGGCGCTGAATCCTACGCTCCTGCAGAGCAGTGATGCCGCTGGGCAGGGACGTCTTAACAGCATCCACCCCCTCCAGAGCAGGAGCCGAGGCAGCAGCGTAGATCAGGGCAGGGAGCGAGTTTGGGTTTCTGTTTCTCAGTATCTGTTCCAGCTCCTTCACCTGGCAAGAAGAGGGCAAACACTTCAACAACAGAGAGGCACAACCTGCTGATGAAAGAAAGTCTGCTTGTGTTCAAACCTGTTGTTCCAGGTCCTGCATTCTCTTTATGTCTGCAGATGTGCTTCTAGCCTTTCTCAGCTTCTCATTGCTTCTTTTGCTCACTTCCTGTTTCAGCTTTTCTACCTGAAATGGTGACAAACTACATGGAGACAAAGACAGGCTACAAAGGACACACTCTTACAGTACATAGTGGGTAGGGGTCCTAACCTGTTCGTGGAGCTGGTGTATCTCAGCCGTAGCAGCCTTCAGTCTGCCAGCATCTCTGTCCAGCAGCTCCTGGTTCTCAGCAAACCACTGCAGCTTCTTCTTCAAGGCTGCCACTTCCTCTCTATGTTTGTCCTCCAACACATGGAGCCGAAAAGCCTCATCTCCTAACACATTCAGAATGGACACACACACACACACACTGTGTGTTTACCTGGACATGGTTTCTCTGTTTTTTTTTGTTTTTTTTTTACATTAGCATTATCTGACCTGAGGTGGAGACAGACTGATTTTTAGCTAAGTCTCGTTCTTTCTTCATTAGCTGCAGGTCGACATCCAGAGCCTGCTTTTCCTGCTTCAGCCTGCAAATCTCCTCTGACAGCTTTTCCTCATTCCTCTGCACACAAAACAAAGGAATGTCAAGTGACTGACAAAAAATATCAGTTTATCAGTGAGAGCGGTACTAACCTGAAGCGCATTTATTTCAGCTAATAAGTCTGAAATGCGTTGAGTGTGATCCATTAAGCAGACATTTGTCACAGGTCTTGAGGCTTTATTCAGCTGCTCTCTGGTCAGGATGAAAATGAATACAAAAACTATTAAATAACACACCTAAACATCAACATTATTACAAATGGACAAAGACATTTAGAAGCAATAATGCACCCAGAGCTCTGACAGATATTGGACCCACCTTGTGGAAACCAGCTCGTTCAGCAGCCTCTGGTTTTCATTAAACATGGCTTCTTCGTTGGCTTTACTTTTGGCCTGCTGAGCCTTCATCTGCAAATACAGTTTCTCGTTCTCCTGTAACACAATCAGCACAACACACCTCAGGACGCCTTATCTAATGATGAACCTTCACATCCAAGTTCAGGACAAAAACAAACCTGCTGGTAACCTTTTATGAGCGTCTCCTGTTCTTTGATTTCTTTATCAATCTGCTGGAGCTTCTCCTCAGTTGCAGCATCCAAAGCCTCCACCCTCCTCCTCTTCTGACTGGCCTCTTCTGCACTTCGTAGCTGTGGAGTGAGAAACAAGTGAGCTGCACGTCATTTGTGATGCAGTAAAGCATGTTCCTGTGTTCCTGTACCTTGCTTTGTAACAGGTAATTCATTTGTCTGAGTGAGTTGAGCTCCTCTGCTCCTTCCTTCATCCTCTGCAGCTCTCTCTCTTTCCGTGCCAGCTCTGCTCTCAGCTCCTCCACCACAGAGCTGTCCTCATCCCTCTGAAAGTCAAGACACACACTTAAAGTGGATTCTGGATTTTTAGCATGCGTAGTATCATGAGTAGCATTAGTAGTATCATCATGCTGAAGACCCTTTTCCAGTGTTCTAGAATAGAGAATAGAATCATACTCTATTGATCCCCGAAGGGAAATTACAGGCGCCACAGGCAGCCTGCAGCCATGAACAGGTGGGGAGGGGGGGTACAGTACAGTACTTGCTCAAGAGCCCCTCAGCAGTAACTCTCCAGAGGTGAGCTGGCACCTCTCCAGCTGCCAGCTCACCTCATGTGTCCAGGGCTGGACTCAAACCGGTGACCCTCCACTTCAAAGTCCAATGCCCTATGGACTGAGCTACTGCCGCCCCATCTGAACATCCTATTAGCTGAAGATGATTGGTTTTCTTACACTGATCTGTGGCAGATGTTGTCTGGTTACTTGAGGAGCTTTGACCTCCTGGTGACTGCTGGCGTCTATCTGCTGTTGGAGGACTGACACTAAGGACTGAACAGAGGCCACCAGCTCATTGCTCACTCTCAGTCCTGGCTCTGCTAAGCAAATATGACAGGTGTTAAAAACAGACAGACTCAACAGATCTATTGATTGATTACTTGATGTTTGTTTGTGCGGTGGAGGCAATAACCTGCAGAGCTGTAGTCATCTTTTTCTTGGCTTTTTGTTGGTTTGGCTTTTTGTGGATGCTGTAGAAAACGAGGAATCGAGGATTTGGTAGCAGCAGATCTGTTCATCCCTGATGACCTAGAAGTTACTGCTGCCCTCCCGTCCACTCTCTTGCCTCTTACAGGAGTCGCAGGTGTTCTCCTCTCTGAAGATGAACAGGGATGAAAAGCAGTGGACGCCTAAGGGGACAGGACACAGGCTACTTTTAAAAAGGGGAAATGGCACACCACTTTGTTGTACTGTTTATACACTTCACCTGTTGTTTCTTAGCTTTGCCAGTGTAAGACGACGTGCGCGAGGAACATTTGCTCTGCTCCTGCATCAGTTTCTCTACTTCCCTCTTGATGCTCCATGTCAGGTCAAGGTCAGGAGGGTCTGGAGAGGCAGCCTGGAGGCTAGTCACACCCCTGACACCTTTTATCCCAGCATCGGGGCTCACTGTTCTTGGTTGATTTAGATGCGACCCTAAGTCATAAGTCATATTTGGGAAAGTCCTTTCTGTGGCCCAGAATGTCTTTTCTGGGTTAGATTCCACAGCACTGCAATCAGACAAAACCACAGAAAAAACTTATTGGAGATGCTAAATATGTAGCTTATTTTTAACAAGATAGTACTATCCAAAAACGCAGTTTGCTTTGAGTGTTATCAGCCCTAACCTGGCAGGCTGGGTGGCAAAATCTCTAATTTGGTCCTCTGGTCGGATGCGCCTCATCAACTCTTCTGCTGTGGGTAGGTCTAAATGCACACACACACACACACACAGACACACACAGACAGACACAGACACACACACACGGACACACACACACACACACACACACACACACACACACACACACACACACACACACACACACACACGTATTATGCTTTAGTCCTATAATGATCTTTATTACAATATTACACTGTATACAGAGCAGGCCAAGCCTTTTACTGTCTGACCTGACTCAACGGTAGAAGGAGGCTGAAGGGACTGTTGATGAAGGGATGATGGGGTCAAAGGTCTGTGGATCGTCCCTCTGTCTTCCACAGATAAATAATTGTGACTATGGCCGTCTGACTCCTCCACAACATGGATCTGTCTGTAGGCCTCATGAAGCGCCTCCATCTCTGAAGCCCCGCTCTGCACATAGGACTGGCCTGAGTGGAGAACAAAAACATGCAGGATGACCCTTCAGTGATCTCAGAAACAGGCCAGGATCTAGACGTGTGTAGGTCCTACACTTGTGTTACCTTTGTCCAGTGACCCTGCTGTGTCCTTCCTTCTATTTTCTCCACCAGTGTCTTCCAGAGAGTCATAGAGAGAAACTGAGGACAAAAACTAAACTAGTTTTACAGAACATTCTGTAGTTTTTGATGAGCTTTTTTCTGTATTGCTCCCTCCGTTTCAATGCCACATGACCCACACCCCGCTTCTCCTACCTTTGGCAAGAATTGGAGACATTTTGGCCTTCTGAAAAACAGATCAATGAAATGAATGAAAACCCAAAGAACAGATTTTGAGAAGAGCATTATTCAATGTTATAAAATGAATGTTCTTGTTGACCTACCTCTTCCACTGTCTTCTCCTCATCTTCAAAATCCTCACTGTAGTGTGGGGAGCCTGTAAAGGTGAGAAAGAGGAGATTTGATGAAGACCCACAGAGAGCCAGATCAGGGTCAGGGTTCATTTCAGCTTTTTTCACCTGGAGACTCTCTGACAATCTCTGCAACTCTGGCCTTGCTTTGGTCATCATCACTTTGCTCCACTGCTTCCTCTGCTTTCCTAGAAGGGGATGTGTGAAAAAGACAACAACAAAAGTTACCCACACAGTTGCTACACTTTGACGAGAAAAAGGACTATCATTTCACTGCATCACAGACCTGTTACACAGAAGGGATATGATTCAGCACCTCTGCTTTCATACCTGAGTTTAGCAGCAATGGTGGAACTTTGAGTGGAGTCCAGATCTCTGTTCAACTTGGAGTAATCTATAGTCGATGAGGATCCTGCCTCCAGCTGAGCAAAGAATCTGGCTTTCTCCTCTTCTTCCTCCAGAGTGTCCATGCCCACACTCGCTATGTTCACTGCTGGTGTCTTTGTGGAGTCTGCATGCACACACACATACACACACATAAAGAAAACAGACCATAGGCAGTACATGTGCAACATTTTACATATTAACTTGGACTCACTGTCAGTCTCTGTGCTCTCCCTCATGAGGGAAGCTGCTTCCACTCCTTCTTCCTTCAAACTTGAATCTCCTGGAACCTCCTCCTCCTCATGGATTGGCTGAGACTTCCTCAAAGACTTCCTGAAAGACTTCCCAGATCCCCACTTTTCTGTTTGTTTGTTTTTTTTTAATAGAGAAAATAATGATACAGTGTCAGATTATGCCGTAGAATCTATCTTAATACATATTAAAGTGTCTTTTTTTTTACTTGGGAGGCCACAATGAGGTCTAATCTACACACAGGTTTACTACAGGTTTTACTGGGAGGACAAAAATAATACACAACAGCACATCTGACAATATCACACAACACACACAGCCAAAGGCTTCTAGTCCTATACTGCCACCTAGTGTCTCATACCATAAATGCAGGCATATGCTGTTTCTCAAAAGGTCACCAGGAGAACATGCCACCAATACACAGGCAGAAAGGTTGATACAAAACAGAGACAAATACACCAGACAAACACAAGGGAGCCTACAGCTGTATATTACTGAGGGGTTTGGGATGTTGAGGAGCTGAAGTTACCATATTCACTGTCCAACTGAGAATGACTGTCAGTGCTGGCTGCTGTAGCTTCAGGGCTCCTCTCTCCTGACCCATACTGCAGGCTGCTCATACTGCCTGAGCCTGACTCATCTGAAGGAGCCCTGTGTCTTTCAACAGTTTGTGCAACTTCCAAACCTGTGTCTGTTATATGATGATGATGATGATGATGATGATTTAAGGAATGACCACAAAATAATAATAAGCTCACAAAGTGAGTACGAACAAGACTCAATGACACTGAATGGCAACAATGTGCACACACAGCCACACTACAATTTGCTCTCACCCTTGTTTTCATGACAGGATTTTTTAGTTTTGATAAATCTGCGTCTGGTTTTCTCTGCTGGGAAAGATGTGAAAACAAAAAGGAACCGATACAATAAGAAGAGAGTTAGTGGACAAAACACAGAGCTGTGAAAAAATACACCCACATTTTGGCAATAAATCTGTTAAGATGCAAGAAAAGCAGATGTGATTGAAACATCAAGTAAGTCAGCTTCAAAATGAAACAAACATTAGTGAACCATGCAAACAACAGTGGAAAGAAAACCCCCATGGTTCTGGATAAAGGAGGAAAGGCAAGGAGCAATCAATGAAGGAGAAGGAGAAATATTAGTAGTAGGTAGTATTATCTACCTTTGAGTAAGTAGAAATGAGAGCTATATAAAACAACAAACACACAACAAAACCTCAGTGATCACCTCTCTCTGTTCCTCCACTGCTGTGGTCGTCATCTTCCCACCATGACACTGTTGGTTTCTGGCTGCTCTTTATGTGTGGCTGCTTGTCAGGTAAGTCCACTGAGTCATCTGAAACAGACTGACAAGGAAGATGGGTTGAAGTCAGAGACATTTCATACCCTGATACATAAAAAAAATTAACTTTTCTGTTTACCTCTTTCAAGAACAGCTCAAACTGGGCATCCAATTCTTCTTTAGTCAGTTTGTGAGACATAGTGATTTACTCCATCAGCCAATGGGAAGTGACATAACTGGAAGAAAAATACATACAGTTTAAGACATCTTGGAATATATGGCTATAAAAGTAGATAACCAGAATTTTAGACCAGAGATTTTAAAATACACAACAAATAGAATAAGACGTTGCCAGTCAGCGTAAGATAAACAGAACCGGAAGTAACTGTCAAAATAAAAGAGCCCAACACAGTGCTAACGTACCATTAGCCTAACTTAATTATCGGACAAATCTGTTGTGTTATAAAAGCTGTACTACCCTATTTGCGATTTTTTTTTAATCTGGAAATTTGCCACATTGATCAAGCGCTAAGTAGCCACTTCATCTACTTTGCTAGTAACATAAGCTGATTACAGCTAAAATTCTCCACTACGCGAAGATTTACGCATTCAACTTTCATCAGCACACATTTCAGTCTTTAATCAATGAATCAAAACTTACATAAGAGGCGGATTTAAACCTTTATTCGCAGCGCACCTGTTGAAATGTCTCCTTTTCTTTGGTTTGTTGTTTTGAGTGTTCAGCAGTTCCCGCGACACTACCGCCTGAAGCGGTCTACAGCAAGCCAAAGGGACCAAAAGTATCAAAACGCGTTTGGTAAATAAAACACGGACGTACAAAAAGCAGGGGCTTTGCCCTATGGCTTTGCCTCCGATTTACGCAATGCTTCATATCATGTCACGTCAAAATAATATATTAATTTCATTTTTTTTTTAAAAAAAGGTTTAATTGTAAACATACGTTTTAATTGCAATCCTGGTTAAAATGTGTAAGTAGGCTATAGATATTTAACTGCAATCTGCGTTATTAAAATATTATCATTATGTTAGTTAAGTATAGAGCATCAACAAATTCATTGTTGATTAAAATATGTGTTAAAACAACCACATAAATAATAGATAATAAATCCTTTTTAAATTAAAATTGGGTTTCAGAGGACATGGCTCTTTATCTTTCCTGCACTTGGTGGCAGTATGGAGCTGAGAAATCTTCTGTGTCCCTGCCATATGTAGGTGCAAGTGGAAGGGCAGCTCATCCACCAAAGATCAGTAGTAATCTAATAAACTCTGCTCTGCTCACTTTTCTCTGTCTTTGAGAGGTCAGGATAAATCCATACAGACTCACCTGCATCCATAACCCTGCACACACTGCAACAGTGTGTGCCAAGGATCTAACACATCATACAGACTGTCCTCCATGGGAAATGTGCAGAGTAAGCTCACCACAGTGATGCACTCACACACCTCACCTGCTCATGCTCATAAAGTAATACAAGTCATTAAAGCCATTTGGCTCAATAATCCTGTGATACAGCTCTGTAACCCAGCTTGACAACAGCATGTTTCTCTCAGTAAATCTCACCCGCATTGCGACACCAACAGTGACACGAATCTTTAAAGTTTGGCTAAAAAAACAAGGTAACAGATCAAATAAATTCTAATTAACATATTGTTCAGATTATGCAATGACTTTATTTGTTTATAGATGGCATCCACCCCCTTTTTTACAGTACAGAAAGCATGCTTTGTACTGCTAAATTGCACCAACTATTAAAAACACATACTTTATACTTAGTGAGAATTAATGATTCTATCCATGTCACAATGGCAACCACGTAGCCTACAAAAATTTCATGAACAAAAGAAGTGCTGGTGACAGCAGCTCTGGTTATAGTTATTTGCCAGTCAGTTTCTTTGAAGTGGCCACTTTCAGGACGACAGTCTTTTTTGTCTCACTATTTTCCAGGAATACACACTGACACACTGGCTGATGGAGGGTTGTTTGATGATGACACTGTGTTTATAAGGAGCTTAAAGTTTGCATGACCTCTCCTCCTCATTGTGCACCTCTTGTTGAAGAAATATCTTATATTCTAAGTGTTTATGTTTGAAGAAATCAGAATTAAAAAAGAATCTTATGTCCTCATGTGTTCACTGCTTTGAATGACTGAACCTAACCAAGTAGATTTAAAGGATGAAGGACCAGAGAAAAAAGGGGGCAGAAGGAATGGCTCCCACATCACATCACTACCAAAGGAAAATGGAGCTAATCTATTCCCTGTGGAACTGGCAGACGTCAATATGGCAAAAGATACAGTGAGAGAATTTTATCTACACATTCAAAAATCTTGGATAACTCTCCAGAGATCTTGTTATACAGGACAGGCCGTTGAGGATTGAATTGAATAAACATTTGACCTATTTGGCATTGCTTTATCCGTGTGGGCACAGCGCAAATCTGTGACTGACAGCATCAGGAAGATTTCTCAACATGACAACAAGAGCTGAGATAACACACAAGGATGTCTGAGGGTATGTCATCCTCATCAGAGGCCGTCGGGTAAGCTGTCATTTTCAAAATACAGCCCAGAGGGGGAACAGGCAGTGCTGCAGTGATCTGTCTCAGGGGGAAGAAGTGTAGAGCTTTCCCACAATCATCTTTTTTCTTTTTTTTTTTTTGTCAGTGGAGACATTTTGCAGAGAGGAAAGGGATGGAGAGGATTCACCAGCAGTCCTGAGCTCCTCTCATCAAAGTGAACAGTGCAGACAGAATTAATCCATCACTGGAATGAGCTCCAAACTGATGAGATTTGAGAACATTGTTAGTTCTCTGGGTGACACGTTTCTTTTCAGCCATTTATCCTCCTTTATTCCATTCATCTCCATTTTATCCCTCACCTCATAGATCAGTAATTTCACACCTGACATACATCTCTTTTGGATCATGTACAATCTA
>JAVQJX010172291.1:0-10327 GCA_036025115.1 Ambassis agassizii
TCTCCTCCGTTGCCGCGGTGACTCCTGTTGCAGCGTCTGTGAGTCTGCAGCTGTGTAGACTCGCTGTTTAAGGGCTTGATGAGACACTTTCACTCAGTGATAGTTGGTTTGGGACAGAACTTAATGTGGAGACCTGGTGCGTGAACGCGCAGACGGAGGGGGAGTGAGGAGGGACCGGTTTGAGACTGCCTCCTACAGGCAGAGACAGGAAGTCTGTGTGGTATTATTTACATAAGTTATAAAATAATTTTAAATGTACAGTGAACTGTTTCAGTCTACTTAAATATTTACTTGTACTTTTTCATGTTTGACAGTAAAATCTGTCTGTGGGTTTTGAAGTGAAAAACAAAATATAAATAATTAATCATGAGGGTCACATGACCATAAAAATATTTGTTTTTTATAAAAAAAAAATTGACAATAAAACTTTTGGTTCATTTTTGGTTTCATTTATTGTTGTTTAATTAAAAAAACGTTTTTACAATTTTTTTATTCCCTAGCGACGCTTGTGACGTCACGCCACGTGGCCCCGCCTCGTCAAACAATAACAAAAACAAAATGGCGCCTTGTCCTCAGTGTGGCTGCAGTTTGGGGTCTCCCGGTCCCCGCTGCCTGATTGGTGAGTGAGTCTGCGGCCGCTGCCGGCATCGTCCCGCCGCGCTGACGTGACCTCTGCCGCTGCGGAGCGTGTAATCCGCCGCAGCGTGAAAACACGATTTCACTTCCTCAGGAAAAATCCACACCGGCCAATCAGGAGGCAGAGCTGCCTGAAAGGGATATGACGTAGGCTGCGCGCCAGCCAATCTGCAACCGGGAGACAAGCGGTGGGAGGAAGACCCGCCCCCTGTCTGTCGAACCGCCGCGCGCCTGGAGAAGAACCCTGCGAACCCGTCCGAGCTCCGCGGCCCCGCCTCAGCTGCAGGTAAGACCCGCCGACACAGCGCGGCCCGCCGGGTTAACACGCACTCTGTGTGCACAGCTCGAGCTGCTGCCGGCGGGGCGGTGCAGGCAGACAGTGAACCAAACGCACCGCGGCGGGGGGGGCGGGGGCTCAGTGCCAGTAACAGACACCCAGCGCTGCTTTCAGTGGGTTACTGGACCCGCTGTGGCTTCGGTTCAGGCGTGAACTGTTCAGTTTGTTCTGCCGGGACAAACGCGCCTCAGTCAGCCTTAAAAGAAACAAAAAGCCAGGAGTGCAGCTGGAGCCGCCGCAGCGCCCCCTGTGGCCACAGCTGGCATTACACACACTGACGCGCTTTGAATAAAACTTTATTTAAAAGTGGCTCTGCGCGTTTCTGCGTTATTTTTTATAATAATAATACATTTTATTTGAAGGCGCCTTTCTTGTCACTCAAGGACACCGTACAGAGATACCTATTAAAAACACAGATTGAAAGAAAAACAATAAGCATAAATAAAAACAGTTTTTAAAACTTTGAGATCAGAGCTGATATAAATCCTATCATGTAAAATAAAAATCAAATTATTTATTATGAATTTTCTGTTTTTCTTTGTGAATTAGTAGATGAAGGTCAGCCTTGTTGTCTTTTTGTCGTTTCCATAGCAACATGGAGACAGAGTTGTTTATGGAGTGTGAGGAGGAGGAGCTGGAGCCGTGGCAGCAGGTGGACGACAGCGTGGAGGAGGACGACGTGGACTTCATGGACAACTACTGTGAGCCAGGTAACACACACACACACACACACACACAGAGTCACACACACACACAGAGTCACACACACACACACACACACACAGTCACTCACACACACACAGAGTCACACACACACACAGAGTCACACACACACACACACACACACACACACACAGAGTCACACACACACACAGAGTCACATGCATGTGTTCTCTTGTCTTTCTGTTGCTGCAGTGGACGATTCTCCATCTCCACTTCCTGCTTCTGAGACTCCGCCCCCCAGAACTCCTTCACCATCTCCGCCTGCTCCAACAGGTATCTGTGTGTGTGGTGTCCTCACTTTGGACCATAAAGACGACACCTGTGTCATGACTGCTTGCTTTTTCCGTCCTCAGCTCCGTCTCCTGTGCGGACCGTCTCCTCCCCGGTGGCTCCGCCCCCTTCCTCAGCCCCTCAGCTCCCGCCCCTGGTGGCTCAGGCTCAGCCCCTCATCCTGACCCAGACACCAAGTGGAACCTTTCTCCTCCCGGCAGCGCCCGGCACAGGCAGCGCTCAGCCCATCTTCCTCACTGCACAGGTACCAAAAACAAACGCTCCCTGTGCTGTCATGTGATCTCATGGCTGTGATGTCATGTGTTTGCAGGGTTTCCCGGTCCAGACGGTGATGAACCCCGGCGCCCCTCTGCTGTTGAACCTGCAGCCGGGTCAGACGGTCCAGCCGCTCACCCTGATCCAATGTAAGCTCATACTCGCCAATCAATAATGATCTGATTATTGATCCCAGTTAAAAAAAAGTTTCCCGTCCCTGCAGCGTCGTCTTTGGGTCAGCTGGTAAGACCCAGCATAGGCGTGTCCCCGATCCTCCCGCAGGGCCAGGCTGTCCAGACCAGACCGCCATCTGCCCCCTCAGGAGGCCCCGCCCAGCCGGGCTCAGCCTTCACCGCGGTGCAGCTGCCCTCCACGCTGACCATCCGCTCCAGCCTGCCAGGATCAGGTCAGCCCACTGGACACACCGCCTGCAGGTTCTTCTGGTTCTGGTCACACTAACAGACTGTTTGTTTTTCCAGCTAACTTCCAGGTGAGCAGCGCCACCTCGCTGAAGCTGGCGGCGTCCCCCGCACTTCCCTCAGGCTCAGCCAACGGAGTCAAAACCACTTTGGTCCGATGCGGTATGACATGTTCTGGCTTTACCAGGGGACATGATTCTGGGTTGTTGTTTTGTCTGACCTGAAGTCTCTGGCGTGCCATGAGGGGTCAAAGGTTACTCTAAGGTTCCCACTGCAGAAACACCTGGACTAGTTTCTCTCCTGAAAGAGGGACACAGATCTAATTTAGAACCTCTTCTCTTGGAACGTGTTCATCAATATGTTCCGGTTCATGGTGGTACCTTTGACCTACCTGTGACACCTGTTTCAGGTCCTGGTCTCGCCAACTCTGTCGTGGCCTCAGCGCTGACCTCCGACCACTCGAAGGTGGTGATGAGCGTGGAGGATTTCTACTACGGCACGTTTGAAGGAGACCTGAATCTGAGGAAGCCACAACCACTGGGGATCAAAACCTGCACCTTCACCTGTCAGATCTGCACGTACCTCGCAGGCAACAACCTGAAGTGAGGCCGGCCTGCATGTGGTGAGCACACGTCTGGACACACCTGTGTTTACCTGTGTGTGTGTGTGTGTGTGTGCAGGTTGATGCAGCACATGCTCCAGCATTCAGAGCTGCTCCGCGAAGGAGGAGACGGTGAGAGGAAGACCTGCAAGTTCTGTTTCCGACAGTTCTCCTCTCCAGCTCAGCTGCAGAGCCACCAGGACCAGGTTCATGGCGCCAACCTGTCCACCTGTAAGAACCACACCTACACACACCTGACACCTGTGAGTGTGTGTCCCTGACCGTGTCTCTGCCTCTCAGGTTTATGTCGTATTTGTGAATGGGCGTTTGAGAACGAGCCCGCCTTCTTAAACCACATGAAGACCAATCACAAACCAGGAGAGATGCCTTACATCTGCCAGGTGAGACCAAACCTCTGACCCCGCTCTGTGCTCGTCCTCAGGCTCCGCCTTAACTCAGGTGTGTTTGCACACACAGGTGTGTTCGTACCGCTCGTCCTTCTACTCGGACGTCCTCCAGCACTTCGCCAGCTTCCACCAAGACTCTCGCTTCCTGCTGTGTGTGTTCTGTCTGAAGGTGACCAGGAACCCGACCAGCTACCAGCAGCACCTGCTCCGACACCAGGTAACACACACACACACCTGCACACACACAGCTCATCTGTGACTGTTATTATTGATTGTCTCTTCCTGTGTGTCTCAGGTAAACCAGGCCTTCCACTGTAACTGCTGCCGTCTTCAGTTCATCTTCCTGAAGGACAAAATGCAGCACAAACTGGAAAACCACCGCAGCTTCCGCAGACCGCCTCAGCTGGAGGGACTGCCGCCGGGGTCAAAGGTCAGGCCCGCCCCCTGTGGTGACTGCTGATCAGTGTAATGTTTCTGCTGACTTACAATCAGTTTGTGTTACTGGTTGTTGAAACCAGGTGACCATCCGGACCTATGGGAAGTTCAGAACCCCGATGATGTCAGCAGGAGGGCGTCTCGCGCAGACCACGCCCCTTATCCAGCCAATCAAGATTAAGACGGAGCCGCAGAAAAACCTCGCCATCTCCAGATCACCTCGATCCCCGACCAAGAGACCGGGCGGCCGCAGAATGAACAGGTGAGGCTGTTTGTCCTGCAGGTGGCGCCAGTGGAGCGCTCACACTGACGCCTGTGTGATGGTTCTGCAGGTCGTGGTCATGTGACGGCCGTGTGGTGTGTTTGGAGTGCGGGACCGACGCCTCCGACTTCTCCGCTCACTACCCGACCCACGTCCGCTGCCTGCTGTGCCCCTACAGCAGCTGCTGCTCCAGAGCCTACGCAGCCCACATGATCCAGTGAGTAATCAGATTACTGAGGGAGTAATCAGATACACCTCACTGTCAGACTTCAGGTGATCAATAATGGTTGTATTTTTTCAGTCACCATGTGCCGCGCTCCAAAAACAAACTCCTCCCTCTGCACAGACTGCCTCCTCCATGGTGAGAGTCAACACCACTTATTGATCAGTCATTGATCTGATCAGTTGAACGATTTGTAAGATCAGTTTGGCTTCATCGCGCCTCCTCTTTCATGTTGTTGTGCGTCTCCTCCTGCAGTCCGTACCTGCTGCGGTGCTCTGACTGTGGCTTCAGGCCTCAGACGGCGGATCAAATGGCTGACCACCTGGTGATGAACCCGGATCATTACAGCGCCACCTGCTGCTCCAGGAGTAAGAAAACTCTACTTGTTATTTATGGTATCAAAACAATTATACTTAAAAAAAAGAGTTTTTATGAACCAGCACCTGCAGATGACATGATGTGAGTGAATCCTCTTCCAGTAATATTTTCCAGGGGGAGTCTGGAGCTGTTTCCTCCTCCTCTTTGCTCTGACTGTGTCCAGCTGTGCAGCCAAACTAAACAGCACACAGTGAGGAAGTGAACAGTAGAGGGAACAAAGTGTTTACACTGCAGCAGTGACCCTGTTTAGAGTTCACCAATTCTCTTTAAATCATGAGAAAAACAGCCACAATGAGGGTTTCCTCTTGTGGCCCTCAGGTTTTGTTGACAATCTGTAAACAAAACCTTTCGTGGGACACGTCCAACATGTTGTCTTTTGTTTTGTTTGTAAATCAGTTGGAGTGTTTTTCAGTGTTTTTGTAATCAGGGCGTTCTCGCTCAGCTCCAGAGACTCTGCAGGACTTTAAGTCTTTGAGTCAGAGTTTGATCAACAGTTTGTGTCGTTTGTTAAAATAATGAACCTCTGTGTGTTCTTTTGTTTCAGTGTACGTTGAACCTGACATCCAGATCCACCGCAGTCAGGAGCCTCCTTCATCAGAAGAAAAGAAACCAGACCAGGACAAGGACTCTCCTGACCTGTCCTGGAAGTCGGCAGATTCGTGGATGGAGCCATCAGAGAGCCGCACCGTCTCCATCCTCCCCTTCAGTCAGATCAGTGGACCTCACCACTGCCTCTCCAAGAACAGCGACGCCATCGACTTCTTCAACCTGCTCTTCCCAGCTCAGCTCATCGAGCTCATCACCACAGAGACCAACAGCCACGCCAAGACCTGCCGCTTCCTGGGCTCTGACGTCCAGGACTGGGTCCCGGTCTCTGCCCATGAGATCAAAGGTTTCATTGGCCTGGTCATCCTGATGGGGATTCAGAACCTGCCAGACCCCTCGCACTACTGGTCTTGGAGTCACTATGACAACAGCTACACCTTCTACCGAGCCATGAGCTTCAAACGCTTCAAGCAGATCGCTGCTAACATCCGCATGGGCAGCTTCGCCACTGAGGAGTACCGGAGCACCAGCAACCCCCAAGACTCTCTGCACATCTTCAGACCGATGCTCAACATAATGGGCAAAGCCATGTGGGACGCCTACAGGCCCAACTGCTGCCTGACCATCGACCGGGCGCTGCTGCCCAGCCTTGAAGAGGAGAGCATCACCAAGGGGAACCCAAAGACTCAGCCTCAAGTGTGGCTGCTCTGTGACTCAAAATCTGGCTACTGCCACCGTTTCTTCATCCAGGTGGGGGAGACGGTGAGCCAAGAACCGGGCTTCACTGTAGTGCCCGAGCTGGTGAAAGATCTGGAGGACAAACACCACCAGCTCTACTTGGCAAATTCGCTTACATCTGTCCCACTCATGCAGAAGCTTCTGGACCAGGGCATCTATGCCTCCAGCTCTTTCCCCCCACCCAATCCCATCCTGCCCAGGGAGCTGTGGGAGGAGGGGCAGCTGGAGAAACCTGGGGACTTCTTGCAGAGACAGTGTGGTCCCCTATTAGCTACTCGCTGGAGGGACACCAAGGAAATGGGCTGTTTGTCAACCAATGCAGCACCAGGTGAACCAGACACTGTTTGGAGGAGGTCTCAGACCAAAGTGGGTGAGTTGGACCCTATCAATCGGCCCATGGCCTTCCACCTCCTGCAGGAGAACATGCGAGGGGTCGACATCTGCAAGCAGCTGCTGGCCTGCAACCCATTGGGAGGGATCCTCCAAGACCGACACTGGCGCAGCCTCTTCTGGTTCCTGGTTAACCTGAGCATCGTCAACGCCTTCATTGTGCTGCGAGAGAGCCGCAGAGAGAACCCCCCCGCCTGGGTGCAAGACGGTCTGTTTACTCAGGTCAACTTCCGCAAGCGCCTGGGCAACCAGCTTGCCAAGTGCGCCCAGAAATACTTTGAGACCATGGAGATCGCCAGCTCCCGTGGGACGAGGGCAGAGGTGGCAAGCGAGCAGGTCAAACAAAGACACCGGATGGTAAAGATCAGCGGCGTGTGCAAGAGGTGCAAGAACTGCAACCAGAAGAACATCCGCCACGAGAGCGTTTACGGCTGCATCATCTGTAAGGCCAACCTGTGCAAACAGCCGAGCTGCTTCTGGGAGTTCCACGGACTGTCGCCTCAGAACAAAGGTCCACATCTCACACTCAGACCTGTTTTATTCCTGATGGTTTCATCTGATTAATCACATTTAATGTTTTTAACAGGATCAACCAAAGTCGGATTCGTCAAGGATAGAATAAGGTAATCAGTTTTTATCTTAATCCAGATCTGTTGTCGTGGTTTCATCTGGACTTCATGTTCATTGTCTGTCTTTTCTGCAGCGGAACCATCGAGGTGGACGAGGGCGTGGATGCAATGGCTCCCGTGGAGGACACAGACTTTTCTGACGATGAGAATCTGGCTGACATGGAGGAAACTGAATCCAACAAAGAAGACCTGATCAAAGAGGAGAAACTGCCTCCCTCTGTGCCAACATCAAACGGCCACGACCAGCCAGCAGCCATCTTGCCTGTTTCTAAAGAGCGTGAGGACTTCCTGACCGCCCGTCAGCTCAGGATCACCCTGTTCGCTCTCTGTGATGGACTCCATCAGGCCTCGAGGGTCTTTTCAACAGAGACTCAGCTCATCCGGTCCTGGCTGAAGGAAGCCAGGAGACGCTTTAGGAAAATGGAGCAGAAGGTCCATGGTGATGGCGAGGACCGCCTGGTCTGCTGGGTGCTGTCGATGCGAGAGCAGCAGCTGCCAATCACGGAGAGTAACTTCTTCCACAAAGCATCCACGCTCAAGAAGAAAGGGGGGTTCGTGGACTCCTTCCGGATCTCGTACGACTGGGCGGTGGGATTCCTGCTGCAGCACCGTTTGGGTGTTCGAAGCGTCGGCAGGGCGCCATCACTGGCTCGTGTCCTGCCTCCCAACCTGGAGGCCAAAGTCCAATTCTTCAGGAACTTCACTCAGAAAGTCATCCAGACCCACAAGCTGGTAGACGGCAATGTGGTCGCGATGGACGAGCTGAGTCTCTATGTGGATTTGAGATTAGCTCAGGACAAGTCTCTGAGCTCACAGGCCCTCAAACTCACCGGATCTTTACCTCTGGTCACCATTTACCTGACGGTGCTGGCTGACGGCACCATGCTTCCAACTCTGGTGCTGGTGAACCAGTTGCTGGCCAACAAAAACCTGCCGGAGTTCATCGTCCTGCAGGTGCATCCAGAGGGAGTATCAGTTGAGGAAGCCTTGAATCTGTGGACGACAAAAGTTTGGCTGCGACATGTGTCTTCTGTAGCTCAGCCCAGTAAATCCATGCTGGTGTTAGACCGGCACCGGGAGCACACCGGGGATCAGTTCCTCGCCTCCATTAGCGGTGCGAGCACCCTGCCGGCAGTGATCCCTCCAGGCTGCTCTTTCTGTCTGCAGCCCCTGGAGGTCTGCGTGAAGCCGGTTCTGCAGCGCTTCCTGCTGTCACGCTGGGCACAGTTCACCGCCAGAAACCCCAAAGAGCTGCAGGAGATATCACTACAGCAGCTCCAAGCTAATGTGGCCCAGGTGCTGGTGGACTGGGTGGTAGAGGCTCTGACTCGACTGTATGACATGAAGCAGCTTTGGAAGAAGTCGTTTGACTTGACGGGCATCCTGCTGAGACACAAAAAGAAAAAGGACGAGAGCCAGAAACCAGAGGAGGCCCAGTCAGAACTCCTCAAGACCCTGACGGAGACCCTGCTGGGTGCTGAGGCTTCAGAGGAATCTCCACAAGATCTGCTGGAACTAGAGGACGAAGAGGACTTAGAGGAGGGACAACAGGGAGACAAAGAACCAGAGACAATAGAGCTGAAACAGGAACACAAGCTAGATGAAGGACAGGAGAGGAGAGAGGACAGGACAGAGGACAGACAGGAGACGGAGGAGGAAGGAAGGTCAGAAAGGGAAGGAAAGGAGACAGAGGAGAGAGGCAGGAAGGACAGTCAGACAACACAGGAGGAAGGTAAGACGATAGAGGAGGACAGTGAGGAGGAGGAGGGGAAGGAGACGGAGAAAGACAAGAAGGACGTCAGCAAGGAGAGACGTGAGACCAGGATAGTGATCGGAGAGGAGGTCGGGGATGAATGGAAGATAACGGTGAAGAGCCGCGTCGAGGGCGTCGAGGAGGACAGGATGGACGAGAGCTGAACAGCGAGGAGGACATGAGGGTCTGAGTGGACCTGAAGGGACGTTTGTCAGTCTGGAACTGAAGGACGATCTTAAGAAGAGGACGCTTGTGGAGCTGTCCCACCAGAGGACATTTTTTTAATAACAGCAAACTTTAAAGACTGAAACCAGCAGCTGACGGAGGACGTCAGAGGTCTGCAGCCAATCAGGATCCACAGCGCCACTCACAGGTCACACAGCCTTACTGCGTGTGTGCAGCGTATTGGTCGTCTGTGTAATCAATCAGCGCATCATGAACTGTTTACCTTCCATTTGAATCATGACTCTGATTGGCTGATCATGTGCTGATGAAGAGGATGAATGTTGTACAGATGAAGGTTGTGTGTGTGTGTGTGTGTTTAAATGTTCCTCTGAAATAAAAGTTTTTATTCTGTTTGATGATTCAGAGTCAAAATGTTCAGCCTCCATGAACACAAAGGAAACGGGAAGATCAATATTATTCTGACACAGCAGCAGGATCTCACACAAAAATCAGCCGTGTGCGGTTCACTCTGTGTAGCTCTGTGTGTTTTGTCCCGATGATTGGGTGGTTTTGTTTGGTGTGTGTCTGTGGTTGTTTTGTCTTTTTGTTTTGTGGCTCTTCACTTTCAGTCCTGGGGTTATTTTGTGTCTTTTTCTGCTTGTTTTGTGGTTATTGTGTTTGCTTGTTTTGTCTTTTTTTGGTCATTTTTTTGTGTGTGTTTCATAGTTTTGTGGTCCTTCTCATTCTTGTGGTGGTGTTGTGTGTCTGTGGTTGTTTTGTCTTTTTGTTTTGTAGTTTTGTGGTTCTTCACTTTCAGTCTTGTGGTTCTTGTGTGTCTTTTTCTGTGTGTTTTGTGGTTATTGTGTTTGCTTGTTTTGTCTTTGTGGTCGTTTTTTGTTGTTGTTTGTTTTGTGTTTCATAGTTTTGTGGTCCTTCTCATTCTTGTGGTGGTTTTGTGTGTCTGTGGTTGCGTGTCCTGCTGCAGACTCTGGTCTGGTGTTGAGCCCTCTTTGTTGGTCTCTCTGGGAGCTCGAGGGTTAACCTGCAGGTTGTTCAGAGACCATAAATTCCAGGCGCCCTCTCTGATTGGTCATTATGTTAACATACCAGCAGTTAGACTCCTCCCCCTCCCCCCAGTG
>JAVQJX010172311.1:0-13877 GCA_036025115.1 Ambassis agassizii
TGCTACTTTATGACACCTTCTACGCCTGACTGAATGTCTCATTCATATTGGCTAGCACCAAAACAAGAGGTACATCCTGTGCTTTGGGAGTCAGGAAAGGTTTGTTGCAAATGTAATTAGACTGACTTATAATGCACAATATAGTGAAAGAAGACTGATTTTAGTGTCATTTTTACGATGTAACAAAATTTTCATAATAATTATTATTAAATAAATACAAAATTATTTTAATTTGATTAAAAAAACAGCAAACAAAAAGAAAGAAACAGTCAGAATCAGACATCACAACACGCTCAGGTCATGCTCAGGTCATTCCATTATAATCTCATACAGTGGACAGAAACAGAGTTAAACAGTGAATGTTAATGCAGTGAAAGTTACTCACCACACACACACACACACACACACACACACACACACACACTCAGACCCTGGTTGTAGCTGGGTGTCTAGTCCGACAGGACTTTGACAGATGGTTCAATGGGACGGCAGAGAGGGAGGAAGGGAGGAAATGAGGGCTAAAAGGAAGGATGGATGCAGAGCAGAGAGGAGGGGTCAATGCAAATCGGTGCACAATTGTGTGTGCATGTGTATGTGTGTTTGTGTTACTCATATTGTGGGGACTTAATCACATCACACATACATGATGGAGACAAAAAGCAAGGCTGTGTGTAAATAAAATAAAAGGTGTGTGTAAATGAAACATTTGTGTAAATAAATAAATGTCATATATAAGGATGCAGAATCGTATCGTGTGTATTTACTTTATTCTCACTGACATAAATGTTTTTTTTTTCATGTTTTAATCATGATGCAGAGACACGGGCGTGTGTGTAGGTGGGGAGTCATCTGTTCCTGAAAGAACAGAATAAGGGCTAGAAAACTCACAGGAGGCACAGGGGAACAATGCAGACCTGCTGATGCTGCATTTGCACTCATATGAATGTTTCGATGTGTGTATTCAGACACAGACGACAACATTGGACATACACACAGAGGGGCGATACTCCCACACATCTCAGTGTGTGCGGCTTTTATTGCCATGAAAAAAATATAATTTAAACCCTACAGCTTTATTTCAGGATAATTGGATCACGTGGTTGTGCTATGATTGGTTAATGATTCCATTTTGTTTCTTCAGTAATTTAATATACAGTACAACAAGCCCCGCCCCCAGTGGGTCACTCCAAATACACTTATTGTGGAGACGCTCCTCGTGCCCTCTGGGACTGCTCCCTCCCTAAGCTCACCCTCGTGTTGAAGAGCAGCAGCTGTGGTCCATTTCCGGTTGTAACTTTCACAAAAAAAACGGCAAACAAAAACAAAGAAACAGTCAGGGACAGACATCACAACACGAGGCTTACATGAACCACGTGATCACTGTAGCGGCCTATCAAAGCGTGTCGCAACTTTCTCTATGGCTCTGGTTGTCGCTTTTTTTTGCGCAGAAGATCTTAACATTTCAAAACTCAAGTTTTAAGGTTTCAAAAGGTTTTTTTTTAACAAACTAATGTGGTGAGACAACAATGCCGTATTTGAAAGTCTGAAAATGAAGACTTAAAAACGGGAAGGGTGCAACAAGAGCATTGAATCTCTGAAAATGTGAGGTCGAAACTCTGTAATATGCATGTTCCACTTGTGAAAAATAAAAATTCAATTACAAATTTGTGCTTGCAGAGATTCAAACTTTTTTTCAGACTACTTTTCAAGGTTTCAAAACTTCTTTTCAGACTTTATTTCAGGTTTTAAATTTTCAAACATTGACTTTCAAAGTTTCAAAACGTGTTCAGGATTCTCATCCCATACTAGTACAGGTGTTTTGGAATTGTAGGGAAAAAGAATAGCCGAATTGCGCTCTTATTTTGAAGGGGGAAAAGTCTTCCGGTAACGTTGTTGAGAAACGTTACGACTTGACGCAACTTCCTGAAAGATTGACAGCTTCTGCCGCTCTAGTGGTTTAGTGAAACCGAAGGCTTCCGCTGTGTGTGCGAAAGAGCACGGTAAATTCCTCTTGAATTTATTTTTTTGTACTTTCTACAAAGTTTACGCGAAGGGCAGTCACTTTGGAGTTAACACGAACTTCCTGCGGGGTATGAAAGTGAAGCGGGCATCCGAAAGAAAGTAAAAGAGGAGGTAGACCTGTCCGTTTGATGGCTGCTGGGGATGGAGCCCAGCTGCCGGCCACAGTAGCGGCCAGCCGGAGTGTGGAGAAGGCGCTCGAGGAGGCTGCTACCAGCGGAGCTCTCAACTTGTCTAACCGCAAACTGAAAGAGTTTCCCCGGAGCGCCAAAAACTACGACCTGTCCGACATCACACATGCAGGTTGGTGTGCTTTTTCACGGGTTTTCTTTTCTTTTTCTCTTTTTTTCATTTCGCGCGAGCTAGCTGTTATG
Organism: Ambassis agassizii; assembly: GCA_036025115.1. NCBI lineage: Eukaryota > Metazoa > Chordata > Actinopteri > Ambassidae > Ambassis > Ambassis agassizii. Next base: position 2,394 of record JAVQJX010172311.1, read on the forward strand.
AGAGGCGCCTTTTGTTTTATTCGCCACCTGCTTCTTTCTTCTAATGGAGAAGGCACATCCTTCCTCAACCCGCTGCGCTGTACGAAGACAAAACTCCCTACTTTGATTTTGCACGTACTTGTGAGTGTTGTAATTGTGGAATATTACTTAAAACAAGTCTCCTCTCAAATCATTACTTCGTTCACTGATATTCGGCATGTATATTCCCCACCTATTTGTTAATTGAAAGTGAATAAAGTCGAACTTTGCTTGGTGGACTGTACCAAAGTTATTTTTTTTATTTTTTTTAGCAAACGTAGATAGTTTTACAAGAAGTTTGGCATGTTCCAACAAGAAAAGGTGACTATGCAGTTTCTACTGATTAGCTACATTGCTAGCCTCCCTTTGTGACTGCCTTTTATTTTATTCTTTTTTTTTTTTTTTTTAGCTTTAATAGTTGTATAATATCCTTTCAATGGTTGGTAATATCATGAAACACAGCATTTAGTTACTTGTAGGCTCTCTCTCACTTCTATTTGAGCTAACCCAGGATACAGTAGAAGAGTATTGACTACAGCAGCAGTTAGTACAACCAGACAGTAATGGTAGGGATGGATGGATTAAAGGTGACTACCTGGGCCTTGCTCATGTTGAAAAGAAGATTAGCACATCCAGGTTGCTGAAATCAACACAGTGATTTAAAGGGACAACCCCGCCCTGTGCTCTGCTGCTGATTTCTGTGCTTTGGTAATTATGACCATCTGCTCACAAGAACCCAAGTCTGGGTCCTGTGGGATGAGGCAGCCTTGAGCACACATGAACAAATGCACAGACACCTGCCAGTAGAGAAACCTAATCCTAATGACGGAAGAAGTGATAAGTACTGTATCTCATGCATATGGCAACACCACTTCGTTAGGAAATGTTTATCCTAGTGGTGGTTCTTGAATGCACAAATGTGCTTGCAATTCATTACAAGATAGGATCCTGGTTAGATTGCTTTAACCTTTCTACTGACTATGCAGCAGCATTGTAAATTTTGGTGACTCAGTCTTTGAAAATGGTCCTGTAATAACCTGGACAAGTCACCTAGTGATATCAGTGTGATGTCACCAGGGCCCCGATGGGCTGAAATAAGTGGAAAAAAAACCCAGAAATTCAAACACAAAACTGAGACACAGAGGCTACAGGGAAAGGTGTAATTGAGATGCATTGTGGGAATTGAAGGCTTCAGGTTCAATTCAGGTTATAGATGAATAACAACAAACACAAAAACAAGGTTTTATCAGTGTCCGTTTTTAAATTGGCCTCTTCAGATGATCCTCCAGGAAGTCTGTAATGGATTTCATCAAAAGGCAAACATTGATCTATCAAATCAATCACGATCATGAAAGTCTGATAGATTCCCCTCTCGTGTTCACTTTATACCATGTGGGCTGTGGGTCCGTGTGGCCCCTCCACATAGCAGTTTCAGGCTAAGCCTGACCTGGTTTTGTAAACAACCATGCTGGAAACTCTACCCCAGGCCTGACTCCAGAGTAGTTTCTGTGTCTTCCGGGCCAGCTGGTTGGAGGTCCCCACACCGACCCAAGATTGACTGGAGGGATTACATCGCCCAGCTGCCCAGAGAGCGTCTGGTGATCCTCCCAGAACATCTTTTGGAGCTAAAGGACTAGTCAGGAAAGTTACACAGGCTGTATTCAGACCTGTGTTCCCAGCACTACCCTGATGGACATGAGTTTTCTCTTGGTGCCCAGAGAAGGATGCTGTGGTGCAAATATATCCACAAGGGAATTTTAGAATTTTCCATTTTTGTTCCTTTCCCACAGGGAACAGTTCGAAGGCCTCAGTTGGCCTTGGGTCCACTGGTTACATGTCTGCATTGAACAAGTCAGCAGCTGACTTCATTACCATCCGCAGTGGCTCATGGTGACTCAGTTGTTATTCAGACAGCAATAATTGTAGGGTTGTGCTCTTCCGTAAGGAGAATTGTAGACATTCAGACCTTGAGTACATGTTTTTGCAGCACCTAGGATATCTTTGTGGTTGTATCTGTGTAATGAGCTGCTCTCGATTTCACTGAGATACCTGGTAGTTATGCCCACTCCCACAGACATAACAGCTCCAATACTCTCTTGTTTCTCAGTGTGTGGGTGGTGATGGTTGGTGCTGATTCACCAAACTGTCAATGTTGGCTGTCAGGTATTAGATTCAGGCTAATCCTTATGCTCTTGGATACATACATGACATTTTCTCACAAACATGAATAAGGACATGCTGTTGTTAGGTGAGCATTATGTCAAAGGCTGCCAAACACATTTTTTTTAAGTCTTATCTTGTTCATTATTCATGGAAAACTATCATCTTTGTATCCTCTGCAAATGGACAAATAACAATAGTTGTTTTTAATTAATTCAGTTTTTAAAAATAATTTAATAACTGAAAATATGAGAATAATGACTGAACCTCTAATTAAAACAACATATCACATGTAACCATATTATAAATAAACATACCGCTCATCTTCTCTTGCAGCTGACAGGATGTCAGTGTTACTGTCCTGTGTTTCAGATAGAGATGAATATGGTGGTTGATAAAATTGGACTGCAGAAGCAGTGTTAATCATAACATCACCCCCTCCGTCTTTCTTCCCAAAACCAGCAGTTTCCCTCAGGAAGGTCAAAGGTTTACAAGCGCACACACACACAAAGACGGAGGCAGGCCTTGTTTCCTGGTAGCTCAGAGCAGTTGAGGGGAACAAAGCCCAGCCATTGTACGTTGTGTGCACGTTGAGGACCCACCGTATGTGTGTTGTAGCTGAGGGGTGTTTGATGAATATACACAGGCCACCTCAGGGCATATGCTTAAAGCAGTATCTGTGTTCCAGAGCTGCTGCTGCTGCTGCAGGTTTTTGACTTTAATTTAAATATGAAAATGGCTCTCCAAGGCTCTCCAAAGGGACCATTGCATTATGGGTTGTTATTATTTCTACCTGATTGAAAGTAAACCACAATCTGTATTCATGATCCTGCTACAGTGTATTTGTGCCAGCATAGTTTGCGCAAAGCCGTTTCCATATCAGCGAAGCAGTCGTGAAAGCCATGTTTGGCCTTATTTCACCATCGGATGCTTATGCCATTACTCAAATGTGACTGGCAGAGCTTGCACATATGGCCGTCTCCTAGGACACAGCGACTGCTTTTCCAACTGTTGTGTCTCCAGAGAACCAGTCTTCACTGCTACTACTCCTTTGAGAGATAGCAGAGGAAGCACAAATCTCCTGTTTGGATTTTTTTTTCTAAAACACAAATTCAAATGAAATGAAAAAAGAAAACAGGGTGGCATTTGATTAAGGTGTGGATGTTGGAAACTGATATAAGTAAGGTAAACAATGTCCTGTTTATGGACAGTAAGTTAGAGTTTTGATGGGCATCATAGCAGTCTCATGATGTAGATCATTTAAGAAAAAGCAAGCTATAACCACCAAACATCATCTGATGCTTGACATGCATTTGTCTCTGAGCATTTCCTAATGAAATACTGTGTTATCATATTTCAAGTTGCTTGTGAGAAACATGTTTGAACTTCTGTTTTAGGCTTCAGTAGAACAACACAAACTTGCAGTTAACCCTATAAATACTGTCTATTAAAACTTCACAGAATGACGGGTCCCACTTATTGATTACCTGATAAATAGTTGTCAACCTGTATTTAAGTCTATATTTGCTTCAGCAAACAGCACATTAAAAAAGAAATCAGTGAACTTAACTAACAATCTGTTGAACACATCTGTACAATCAATATTTTAAGTCACACATGCAACCTATTTAATGCAAACAAAGAACTTACAGTGATTAAAAAATGTCCCTTGCAGTACCTCCTCTGTGGGAAGCAAAAAGCAGTCTGCTGTGGTGAATGTGTGAGAAGTAACGTCATCAGCATGTTGCCATAGCCAGTGTGAAGTGCAGTATCAGCCATATAAGTGGCTTGTGTGCCATTTTTAATGCTATTTATGTTTTGTTTTACATTTTCGTGTGTTGGACAGCTGATCTCAGCTGTTGATGTTGCAGTTCAGTGCTCTGGTCATTTGTTGAAGGTTCTCAGTCATTCTGGATATTTTCAATCAAAATGGTTGAAGCAAGGTGTCTGGACTTGTAGAGTTTTCTAGAAGACATTTCACTGTTCCTCCAAGCAGTTTCATCAGCTTCAACAACTCTACAGGCCCAGATGCCTCACTTCAACCCTTTTGAATTTGAATTTGTGATTTGATTTGGGAGTCAAGACAGCAATAACTGGATATTAAGCTACTGTTATTGAAAGATATATTTCATTTATTCAGTAGCTGAAGCAATGGGTATGTTGTTGCATGGGAACAAATTCAATACACAGCTTTAGTCTTGTGTGACATCAGGGATGTGAAAGACAAGAGCCTGTTGTTGTGAACAGGAAGGGATCTGGACCGGCAGCACACGCAGTCCATACCACAACTGAGAAGGCCAGCAGCTGGCCTGAAGAAATAATGAATGAGGGAAGGAGGGGTGTGTGTAGAGAGAGAGAGAGACAGAGGGAGAGAGAATATTTCTGTGTTTCTGTAGTACAACAGCGTTGATGTTTTATCACATAGGAAAACTGGTGAATTTAGCTCAACATGGCTTTCATTATTTTTGTGGGAATTGCTGATTCATATATGTTTATATTCTATAATAATGCATGACCCTAATAGTAATTCATTCGTTCCTGCACAAATTTAAGTTAAGTCGCACTCATACAAGGGCCAACCTAATAACTGTCTGATAATTGTTTGTTTGTTGTGTAATTTCATGCAGTTTTTAAATGAATGGCAATTAGTGTACTGTTAGATTAGACTGAGTGCATGGTCTGCACATACAAACACAAACCAGCTATTTTTAAAGCACACAGGGACACACAAACGTCCGCGCACATACACACTCCTACCAGCTGATGGAGAGCGCCTGTTTTTTTACTCACTGTTGCTCATGACGTACAGCTCCACTGACTGCGTTAAGCTAATAACATAGCAGTAGATGCCTGACAGACATTTAAAATGTTTGATGTTCGTTGTATTGTAGGTCGCTGAAGTTACACTGCGCCAAAATCATACAGAAGAGTAAAACGAAAAAAGAATACCTAGTGTGATTGCCTTGCTGCAATCAAGCCATATTTAAATTGAGGTTTGTCCATTTCTAAACCAGAAAATGCCGCGCCCACTTTCACACATGGCCTGATTTAAGCCTGTTGCCGAAAAGCTCTGCTTAAGCTACAAAATTCCACTTTACTGTTAATGGTTGTGTGCATATGCAGTTCAACATATGGATGTGGCCTTCTCTGTCATTTGTTTAATCTGTTTTCTGTCATTAAATGGGATGCATGCTTGTTGGTGCTGTGTGTGTGTGTGTGTGTGTGTGTGTTTTATGTTTTATTTCCTCTGTTCTGCAGATGTGGGCTGCCTGTTCACTTTGTCTTCACTTCTGCTTTGCCTGTCTCCTTCTGTGCGTCCTCACTGCTTTGCCTTTCTGATTGCCCCACAGTTTCTGCTAGCCAACATGTTTGTTGCTAATGCCACAGAAAGTAAAGTTCCAGATGGATGCATTTCTCTCAGAACAGATATACTTTGGGAAAGTAGTTACTCCATTGTTTGTTTTCCTTTTTCTCTTGTGTTGTAGCACTCATCTCCTCTGAGCTCAGCAGGCAGCCATTAGTTAATGGGCATCCCATTTTTCCTGGCCCAGTGTTTGTCCCTCAAACACACTGTAACACAAGTGTGTGTAAATAATTCTAATGGTGTGGAGTGGACTGCTTGGTGAATAATGAAAGCAGAGACTTGTCTTATGTAACCCAGCAGATCTGTTAACTACCACCATGTTTGGTGTCCAGATGGTTCAGTGTTTCCCCTACCATTATAGTAGGGGAGGGGGGCCCCCTCCTCCGCCCCCCATAAGGATAAAGTTAATTTTATTTTATTTTATTTTCTCTATAGCACCAGATCAAATAGAAGTATTAAAAGGTTGAAGAACTGGCCTATAACTTTATACTTCTTTTATTAAACAAACTATATAACCTGATATAGTCTGCATGTGGTTGATTCTCCATGAAACCTGGTACTGATAGAGAAGCTATGAGGCCATACAGCGGTTGGAATGACAAGAGTTGTCATTGTGGATGTTGTTTCCTGAACATTTCATAAAAATACCCAGAAAAGGAAGTCCAGAGATTATTTTGTGTTTTTGTGTCACAGTTTGTGTAGTAGGGATAGTCCTTGAGGAAGAGAGAGGTCCATTGTCTTTGTCTTATGCGCCATTTAGGGATGGGACGATTCGATCCAGTATTGGTAGGAGGCCCTACACCATGCTAATGAATTATTGTGGTCTAAAACCTTGTGTTTCAGTTTCATTGTCCAACCCCTGTAGGCTAATGTATCTAATTAATTGACACTTAAATGTAGCCTGGTTAATAATTACAACCATCTAAACCAATTTCATTTGTCACTGTGTCCCTGACCAAGACACTAACTTAGACTTTGGTCCTAACCAGGCTAATCCTGAATTAAGTAATATTCAGGGTGCAGGTTGGAAAGCTCTGGCGGGCCAGATGTGCCCACTGCCCTATTGGTTTTGGTCTGTTGGTGTTTGGACATGTCTGCACTCAACATAATCTTGTTTTAAATGCAAAATTGTTATATTCATACCGAGAGCACATACTAGTGAAATGATGACATCAACGTTTACACTAGCAACTTCCTGTGAGTAAATGAAAAATCATTCAGACTGCTAAAATTATACTGATGGCACTGTTAAAATGAATGCTTTTGTAGCTACTTCTGCCAACTTTATGTAACACCATTGAGGGTGAGAAGCGTCCATCCTAGACAGTCAGTCCTGAAAACCATGAAAGTCATATGTCCACATTGAAAGATTGTTTTGCATTCATTCATTCATTGACTTTTTTTTAGCTATTTTTTTTCTTCAGTGACTACAAAGGATGTCTTATACGTGGTGCTGGTTTTCCTGTTTGGGTTTTGCTGTCTTCTGTTCTGCTTTTTTTTTTAATTTTGTTTTATTTTAACTTTTATTTTTAACTAGAAAACACTAGGGGAGCTGGAAAAAGAAAATCAGACATGCAGTGTTTGTTTCCACGGTTGGATATGTATTTCCAAAGTTGAAGCGACTAACGTTCAGTGGAACAAACTTTCAAATGTCTTGCATTCATTTTTATATTAACTCGGAGCACATCTCCATCACTTACTCAACTACAGAAGAACACAGCTTGCTAAAGGCCTCCTCATGCAACAGTTTCACCCACACAGAAAGGAGCAGTTGTGTTCCTACAGTGCTGCTCATCAGCAACACTGTAACAGGAATCAACAGAGCCACATCCTGTCTTACGGCGCACACACTGTGTTGTCAGGGGCAATGTTGCGAAATAAACCTTAAACAGCAGAGGATTAAAATGGCCGGCTCAGGGTGCTTTTTGTTATGTCATGGTGATAGTAAGGTGTGGCTGGTGCAGGACACTGAAACATATTCGCAACGTAACCACTAGAAATGGATATGAAAGTGACTTTTTGTCAAAACAATTCAATTGTGATGAGCAGATGCATGACATTTTAGAGGTTATATGTACTGTATCTACAACGTGGGTTTCCAATCATTTTGTTTGTTTACATTTTTAATGCTTTCTGTGAGTTGTTCCATGCAGGCATGCTGGTTTTGAGTCACAAATGCAGTGTCTACTAAACATTAGAATTCCAAATGTTGATAGTGCCTGATATATGACCCCTACGGCACTGATACCATAAGGGTCCTGTCCCTGTGAGTCACTTATTTCTGGCTTAGCAGTCGTTCCCGGCAGTCCCTTCTGCTTTTAATTCAACCCTCTTTATTTTGTTGTGTCACCTCTCAGGGGTTTTTTGATCTCTTAGTATCCTCGTGGTCAGGCCTTTGTTTTCTTCCTCCTTTCTCTGGTTGCTCCTCGCCTCTTTTGTCTGGAAACCCCTGCTGGTATTATCCGCCCACTTGGGCCGTCCCCTCTCCTCCTTCCTTCTTTACCATTTCTGAACCTTACCTTCCTTCTTCACAATGTGATATGAATAGAGTTTATGAACACACACACAAACAGGAGAAGGTCCTGGTCTCCCTCTTTTCGTCCATCATAGTGCCATGTTGAGAGCTGAGTGGAGTGTGACATTTCCTGGATGGGTGACATGACATACATTTATACTTTACTGACACTGTTAGTACATCTACATTTTCTCTTTCTTTAGTTCTGCATAGACTTGGCTTCCTTTTTTTTTTACATTCTTTTCATTGAATTTCTATGCTTTCGTAACACTTCTCACTCAGCCACAACCCCCTTATGGGTGAGGCAAAATTTGATCTTTTAAATTCTGAAGGTAATTCTTAGGATAAGGGTGACAGGAATAGTGTCGGGGCTGATATCTATCAGTTGTAAGCTGTCATAGGCTAAGCCAAAATACAAAACATTTCCTCGAGGTGACACAATGCAGAAATGACTAACAGTATGAGCAGTGTTATAACAGTATTGTTGACAGTATTCCCTTTTAAGTGTAAAATGTTCAGATGTGTTTGGAAAAAACATGGGCAGAGGTGTCTGTATCAGTAAAAAGGAGTAGGATAATCATTGTGTGGTTATATGTTAGATTGTTGAATTTTGTACACTTTTAACATGTAATAACCTGTTTTGGGTGTTATTGTGCTGATTATTGTGTAGTCTGAGTCCGATGTAAATGTTGATGAAGACAATAGTAGGCACTGATAAGTATCAGCATGTGTCCACCAGTTTCATAATGTGTTTTTTTTTTCAGATAAGCAATACAAGCTGTAAAGTATGACTGAGCACCTGACTGATGATTCAGTCCTGTCTGCATGTTTGATATACTGATTAGACTGTTCTTGTATTAGAGCTCTCTGGAGTTTACAAGGGCTCTACTTAACAGTAAGTTCTTGAAGTTAAGCAATGATGTAAGTGTCCAAAGTAGATCCTCTTCCATCACAGCCTGTAATCAGAGGCAGTGCTCTGCACAGACAAAAGAATCCTCCCCTTTGTGCTGATCCTTTGAAATCCTCCGACACCTTTTCTGGCCATGTGAACTGGTCATATTGTTCTTCTTAATACATCTTTTTTTCTAAACTTTGCATACTTACAGAGTCATATTTTTAAGACCGAGACGTTTTCTGTTGTGCTGTAGTTTTGGTTCTGGCCTTAGTACAGTCAGTGATTTCATAGCAGGTGTTTTCTATTAGCTGTCAAAAGAGAGTGTAGGTGTGGATGTGACTTTAAACTGCAGCTACCCTGGGTTGGCCCGCGTCAGCCTGATAAATAGCGGCTTTAATCTGGCAGCCAAGATTGACGCATATGAAAAACATTCAGAGAAGAAAACTGTGTTACAGGAGAGGAGAGGGCCAAAGGCAGTTCACATGAGCTTGAATGTGAGACCCATAATTGTGTTGTATGCATGTGGGACTCTTCAACCAAGCCCACTTCTCTTGACTAATGATAGCTGACCCTGTTCTTAAGCTTGTTACAAAATCTACATAGTCACTATGGTAACTTGAGAGTGGTCAATGCAGGTCAGCGGAGATCATATCTTGGCTATTGTGGAATATGGTGTTTCCTCTAGGTTTACAGCCTTGAGAGGGCGGGTAGAGCAGAGGGCATATGTATCTACTGTATATGCTATTAGCTTAGCGTAGTCAGTGGAGTTGTTCAGACTAGTACGCCATGCACGACCCGAGCAAAAAAACAAAACGTGCTCTCTATCAGCTGGTGGGAAAGGGCTCACCTGTATGTGCGCACACGTGTGTGTGTTTGTGTGTACATGTGTCCGCATGTAATGGGAAAAGTTACTTCTTTGATCTAGAAAATAAAATAAAATTAACTTGATACAGTTGGGGGGGGGGGGCGTGGACGGACGGTGCATTGGCCGTAAAGTAACACTGATGAAAAACAATCCTCCTCTCTCCTCTATCCACGTGTGGGCCAAAGCTTTGTTCAAAAGAAACTAACTGCAAAAAGGCAATACACTAGCTGTCCAGGCCTGGTATGAAGCAGCCTTCATGGTGGTAGGATTTTTAACTGTTCTGCACTGTCTTCAACTCATAGTGTGTTTTTGGAACCGGTCTAGTATGAATCACCTTTTTAAGTAAGAAAAGTTTCAGTTCTCATTATGACGTGTTGGGCCTCTTCCTCCTCTTGCTCGTCACTGAGCTTTGCTCAGTGTAGGCTCTTGATGCATATCTGTTTAATGCCAGCGTTCTTCTGACTGAACTAGGGCAGGCCAGTGAGAAAACTGGACGTTTCACTGCCTCCCTGCTCCCATTCCACAGCACATGCTTTTCCTATGATTGTAATGTGGAGTCAGTGTGTGTGTTGGCAGCATTTATCAGGATATTTGGGCAGAAATGCCTTCTGGGAAAAGAAACATTTCAACTGATTGGATGTGTGTTTTTATATTTTTTAGCTAAATATTAAGTATTAAGGTTTGTGTTTAATTTAATACTAGTCTAATGTTAGTGTGTGTGGATTTGTCTTTTTATGTAGAAATAATAATCAACACTTCCTGTCTAAGCCAAAACTGAAGCTCTTATACATATGGACCGAGAGACTAGACAACCTCTCCATCCCCCAAAGCAGCCACACACACATGTACACAAATACTATTCCCACCCCCACCTATTGTTCAGACAGCTCCCCTCCAGCTATGGGACAGTGAAGACGGGGAGAGCTCATCGTCTAGCGCTACTATTTTGCTGTACACACCGAGGAAACACACATACATGTGCATGGGCAAACGCGCACATAGCTGTAATTGTTAATGCCACGAGAACAGTGCAGACCACCCTTCTAGTGAAACACTTGCTCCACTTTCTTTGTTCTCTACATAAATGTAGAACGAGGTTATGTAGTAAAGCATGCCTTATTTCTGCTTTATTAAACACACTGTCCGGATTTATCTTTTATTCAGCCCTGCTCATTTTTTATATCCACATCTCTTAAGATGCATCAAAGAACACTCAGTGGTCCATGCAGCTCTTAGCTAACAATTTTTCCCACTTTTTTTTTTTCTTCGATTTCCAAAATAAAAGCCCCCCCTATAAGCCCCAACAAAGAGGGGAACTACCTCCTATTCCAGTCCTGCTGCTTCCAAAAGCAATCAATAAACAGCCATTGGGCTGTCTGCCATTGACAGACGTCTGTCTCATCCTGCTGCCAGTGAAAGCTTACTGCTAATGGGGGCTTTTTTTATAATTACCACAGTTTCATAGGCAATCTTGTGGTCTCTTTTTTTCCTACCACTGTATATTTTGATTCAGCTCAATTTGAGTAGGAGAAAATGTGTTAATGAGAACATGCCCAGAGGTCAGAAGACTTGTACGTAGACATGCATTCCACATATTACACTTATGGGAAGTGCAGAATTTTACTTCTTACTTCCTCTTTTTTCACATAATCTTGTTAGTGCAAATG
>JAVQJX010172328.1:0-10072 GCA_036025115.1 Ambassis agassizii
CACACTGTATGCATAAATACAATCTGACACACACACACACAGACACACACACACACACACACACACACACACACACTGCTTCCATAAAGAGAATACAGTTAACACAAAGCCAGAAGCACAACACAGCCCACTCACATTGTGCACTGTGGTGCGCACACACACACATTTACGATGCAATGCTCACTCACACCGCTGTGAATTTTCTCCAAGCTGCTTCTCAGGAGTAACAGCTCACATACTACTCCCCAGGCTGCGCACTGTGCAAGTTTTTTGAAGTTGGAAAACAGAATAAATATTTAATTTACAACCTAAAGTTAAATTCTCAAGTTTTTATTGACAACACAGCAAAAAATGAGGGTCAGTCCTGCAAGATAAGGATTTAATTCAAAGATATGTTTGTTCCATTAACGTTTATGCTTGGATTGTGCAATATAAATAAAGTTTAGTAGCCTGTTGGGCTGAAACTACACACAACAATAACAGAGGATCGAGAAAAATCTTAGTATCTCCCTTAAGGTCTAAAAAACAAAACAAATTTAGTTTCCTGTTCTGAGAAATGGCAAAATTGATTCTCTGATCTGACTAGTCAGTCTACTGTGAAATCAATCGCTCTGTCAATCAATCTGCCGATTCCTTTTGCATTTCAATAAGTACTTGAAAAATTGATCAATGCAACCCTTAGAATAAGCATGTTAATATGTTGCTTATTTGTTCAGTCAGTAACCAGAAGCCATTATCACTGCATTTAATTTTAGATGCTGTCACTTAATGTGATGTGTCTTCACTGCAAATAAGCATCAACATTCCTCCACATGGTGATTTGGTAAAAGAGCTGGAACATCCTCTCATTAAAAACAAACAACAAATGCTCCATTTCATGCTTTTCAGAGACAGCAGTGTGCAGTGTGATCTGTGTAGAGGAAGAATCAATAGCTGCACTCAAAGGAAAGAAGGCAATACTGTGAAAACTTGTGAATGTTACCCACAATGCTAAGGAAGCACTAGCACATCAGGCATCTACACAATCATGGACTGCTGCAGTAGTTCACATTTGCTTTTCCTCAAGCATGCCTGTGGTGCTTTCAGAAAAGTGCCATCTCTTGCGGAAAGGCAGAAAGCTCTTTTGCATTCTTAATGTCATATATCAAGTAAATATGAAAGCAAATGCTTCCATAATGGGACAAATCTGGCTGTCTAATGTGCTGCACTGTATGCAAGTCATAAACACGTCAATAATGTGCTGCAATCATCAGTTGTGTTGCTGCACAATTTTTCGAGACAGCCTGAGAGCAGCAGCTTGTGGGATGTTCAAATAAATCTCTTTTTGATGAGATCAAGTATCTCCTGCTCATGCCCTTTCTGTGTTGAAGGCATACACAATTTCTGCATATGACACCAATGGCTGACAGGAGTAAGACTATTAAATATCACTGAGTGCAGATCAATTGCAGCTCAGTACTTGTCCTCATCAGGTCCCTGGCTCTTTGACCCTGGGACTTCTCTCAGCATCATTCTCTGGTCCAAGGCTCCCTATGGAGGATTAACTTCAATACACCCATAATGCAAATGCACTAATAGTGGATGATTCATCAACAGCACACTGCCCTTTTGAGCCCAGCACAAATTTGCTAAAAGAGACCAATGACAGAATGATGGAATGTTTCAAATACTTGCCCATTATTGAATTCATGTTGAAACCCCAATCACAGCAATTAAAATATGTGGTTCCATGTAGAAGGCAACTCTATGTTAAATGCACTGTCTTGCACTCCTGAGATCAATTTCATTCACTTCAGAATGAGTAATGACCTCTGCTATGTGGTTAGCCTGCCTCCATCCCAATGAGAGATCATCTATCCCAGAATAAAAATCTGCTTTTCATGTCTTTCCCTTCTTGTTTGCTTTTTTACTTTCTCTCCCTTTTAGTAAGCTCCCTCTCTTGTTTGATTGCGCTGCTGCGTTCAGCTTTTTTTCCCCAGCTTCAGCAACAGAGGGTATCCTCTGCCTTGGCAACAGTGTCACATTACCATGTACCTGCTGGGATGAGAGGAAATGTGTTGATTTGTTGTTGCGCTGAGGCTGGACGGCCACACAGTCCATTATAGGCTCAATCAAAAGCAATGTTAATCTTTGGCAAATGCTTTGAATTAAACAGACTGAAACTTACTGCGATTCTAGCAACCACAGCACATTATTTGCTCAGTTTTAATACCTGAAGAGGCTGCTGCCCCAACTCAACTGTGAGAGAGCTGGGAGGAAATGAAACTCAGTTCTTTCACTTTCAAATATGTGTAAACATATGTTACAGTTATAAAGTTAAAATTTTATGTGTTTCTCTATGAAAGTCCAACTAAATTGATGCACTGAAAAAAGGACAAGATACGAAAGATAAGAAAGGCATGTCAGTAAGACATTAAAGTAACAGGCTGACCTGACTCTTTGCCTTGTGTTGTCCCTCGGTCATCATCCAGCGTCAGGTCATTCAGCAAGTGCTCCAGGATCTTCTCAGGAGTCCCTGAGACAACCACGTACCTGTCAGACACAACAGAGTCATTGGATGAATCCTCCTCAATAGAGGACAGAGAGCGGCTGCTGCTCCATTCCTCCTCTCCTTCTGTCCCCTCATCATCTATGTAGCGAAAGTAGGGGACGTCAAAGGTGGGCATCGTCACCGGCTCTGCCCGGCTGGTGCTGTCACTGCTGCTCTCCTCGGAGCCCTCCTCATCCTCCTCGTCCTCCTCCTGCTCCACCAAGGCAGCATGCAGCAGCCTGCCCTCCTCCTGTCGCAGGTTGTGAGGCTGTGTCCGAGTCCCCATCCTTGAAGAGTCCCCGTGCCCTTACGCCGGCAATGTTGCCGTGGTTACTGCTGTCCCTTTTACCCATCCATCCATCCACCTGCAGCTGCTACAACCCGTAGTGCACTGCTGTCTATCCCTCAAGCACACTGAGATATCCCGGAGTGTTCACGACTGGAAAACCACTTGAATGACTTAAATGGGAAGGCTACCAGCAGAGTTCTGCCTCACAGTCCCATGCTGCTTACTTATGTGTATTTAATGTAGTCATTTATGTGTAGGGAGTTGTGATGTAGGCATGCCAGAGAGTGTGTGATCCGCGAAGACAGAGAAGGAGAATGATGAGAGGGAGAGCGCTGAGGGAGAGAAACAGATAGTGAGAGAGAGGGAGGGAAATGTAGGAGGGGAGGGGGGAGTGGAGAGGCTTACCTCCTGTTCCTCGTCTCCTCTCTCCCTCCTCCCTTCACAGACGCAGATAGGGCGGGCTGCTCTGACGACACTCTCTGGAGAATGAGCACATCGCGGCCCCTCTCCCTCAGACACAAACGGACTGCCTCGTCACTCTGGGGCTGGGGAGGAAAAAGGAGGGAGGAAGTGTGTTATCACCAAGGAGATTCCCCTGTATGTTCTCCAGAAATCACCACTGATTTCCATCATAATACTCTGTCAAAGCCAGCAATGTAAATGAAAGAGTATTTTCCATATATCATTATTCAGTCCTTATCACTGGAGCCCATTCAGGGATTAACATAAAAGACTCACATATTTTAATTACTGATTCTTGTGTAGAGCCTATTAAATTATGGGTGGTGTCTAGGGGCAGTCTATTTCCAAGCTGTCATATGGTTGGACTGTGCACAGTAACAATGGTTTAGTGGTTAAGAGTTGAGCTTTTCGATTCAAATAGCAGGTCCTTGTCTTATGACCACCACGCGGAGCTCCAAATGATAAATTCATCCCTGTGTTCCCCGTCTTCTTCTCAATGCTTCACTGCATCTCTCCTCACACAGTCACTGAAATTTTAATTCTTAAACATTTAGCAGAAAACTTTTTTTTTTCATTTAATGTCTTCAGCTCTACACTCTAGTTTTACAAACAAATCTTATTTTATCTTATGCTGCCAGCCCAGACATTCATTCTGAATTTTAAATGTTTTAAAGCCCAGCTTTTAAACAAAGGGGATTGTTACACAGTCTCAGATGGCTCATAGCTTCTTGACAGGAGAGGGTCTGGATCAGAGATATTAGTCTTAATGAGGACTTCACTGTATGGTGCACGCACGAGCATCCACCCCCATCCTACCATCAGCCATCAGTCAATGCAACACAAGCCTCCGTTCATGCAATTAGCTGGGCAGACAGGCTGGAAGTGGTTGCAGTTTGCGCCCCTAATTGCCTTTTCCAGAGACCCATCCCTTCAGTTAAGAATGACTTCCAGGCACATTAACACTTACCAGTGAACCATGGACATACAGTAAACACACAAACATATAGCATGGCTGAACAACACATGCAAACACACACACATATAACAAAGATGCCTGCTGTTGTGATTCTAAAAAAAGATTTGTGACTGTATTGCTTTCCAACACAAACACCACATTGTGTTGTCCCATCACAGGGCTCTAGAGTATGAGAGTATGAGAAAAGGAAAATTTGCAGTAAAGGAAGACTGCAGTGATTAACTTCCTGATTCCTGAAAAACCCTACTGGCCCTATATTTATCCTCACATGACGCACATTGTGTGTGCACCTTTTAATTTTTTGTGTCCCTACATGTGACAGAAAAGCAAGGCAAATTCTTCTCTATAATTAACTGAAAGTCTGAGTGTATCACTAATGGGTCAAACAACAAACAGACCTTTCCTCACAATCACTTATTGATCTTGGCTCAGCTGCTCAATGTGCATTGGGATTTGTAGTTACCTGTGTCCCAATACAACCAATCTCTGAACTGGATGATTATAACAAGACAGAAGCAGGCCACACAGCTAGTCTTGAAGTGACCTCAGCTCACAGGTTGTGACTGTTGTAAATCAACTAATATTATTGAGTGAGCAAAGCAGTGTTATGCAGAAGATACTGTACTTCACTTGGTGGCATGCACTGCACTGCATTCAGAATTCGGGGACAGTCACTGTCCAACACAGACCACAGACATGTAAAGACAAATTATCAGGCCTCTGCACAAAGCATGTTATTGTCAAATACTTCATTTAGGTTCCCAGAAGCATTCTGCTGACACTATGGCTGAGTGTCTCTGTGCTGCAGGTCAGGCATGCATGGTATGTTACACTTGCTGAGATGTGGAAGGTGTCAGTCCTGACAGAGAGCAGATTTGTCTTAATTTCACGACAAATACAGCAATACAGGAGAGGTGGATCAATGAGTGTGTTCACTGTATGTCCATCAGTATGTGGTTTTTGATTGTATGTGGGATGTGGTGTTTACATGCAAGATCTAAAAGCCTTCATATAATATAATGTGTGCAGACTACAAGACTCTGCAGATCAACACTTTGTGCTGATTTGGAATTTTGCTAATATACCGAAATATACTAAATATACTGGGCTTTTTATACAATAAGGTTACATACAAATACACTATTAATGTGAAAAGATGTGATAAGATGTACCATGTAACACAACAGATGTACAGCTACGCCAAACAAATCTAAAATGCTATTACAAAAGAGCTAAATAAATAAATAAATCCGTTCCATTTAAAACTGTAAATTATAAATAACCTCTGAATTATCAAGCTCTGTCTTTTTAGATGAAGATTGCATAACACTCATGATCACTAGAAACTACCACACTCTTCCACGGACATGCTGCCAAATGTATATTAAGTACTCCTGTTTCTGCCAGCTGGGATTTAACTGATTTCTAAGCTCTTTGATGTCTGAGCTTAGATATTTATATGAGTCACATGTAATACAGTATGTGCACTGTAACATTACAGGATTACTTTAAACCATCATATAAGAGAAACACTCCTGGATAATCTCACATGATATCTAGTTTTAAATATAAGGTCACCATATCTGCCCATAATAACTGAGGCTACAAATGACACATGATACATGTGCCATTGGTATGCTCAGTTTTTACGTTCTGAATATGAGCATATGTCACTAAACAATAAAAAAAACAGTAACATTTGATCATGGATGATTATCAGTGGCTGGGAACAGGTGACAGACACAGTTACAAAATACCAACACAGATCAGGAGATGTAGCCTCGTGATGGAGAAAAGGTCAGCAATGTGACGCACAGGAATCCACCCTGAAACCATACAATGTCTTGGCATGGTGGTCTGTCCACTTGCGTCAACTCTTCCTACAATTGTTTAACAGTTCAGCACACAGCTGGCAGGAAGGGAGAAGTTGAGCCCGCCACAGGGTTAGCATTTCAGACGGCTCCTTGGCAGTTAACTGACAGGTGATGTAATGTTTTTTTTGGGGGGGAAAAGGTGCAGGTTGTTGAGAACATTTCAGGTGTTATTGGATGGAATAATGGTAAAACTATATATCAGTATACAGTCCTATATTTTTACTTTTCTACTGCAGATCAGTGCTGCAATTTAAGATTCTGTGCAGGCTTCACAACTGCAACACTGAGCTTCAGGGAGAGCAGACATATTGTAGAATGTATAGAGGCCAATAAAAACAGACACAACTTAGCATCACTTTGATTAATGGGACACTGCAGGCTGTGCAACAAGGGATGTATAAAAGCATGATGCTTGCAAAGCAGCAGCATAAAACATGGCTGTAAAGCTGTATGTAAATCTAAGTGAGTATTCAAGTAGCTAACGCTCTAATTCGGTAGAGTTCCTAATTACTGCACATAAAAAGGACAGTCTGATAAGCACCTTGTCTGATACTTATACTATGATGAGGTAACTGAGATAACTGTTCTGTGAAATGCATCAAAGAATGCAGCATTTCACACTACAGCTGTGTTTTTCTATGTGTACAGTTTGTGCTTAATGTTTGTCTTTGTTGCATCTATGTTGTGTTTCTCACCTCGCTTGTCCTCTCTGGGCCCTTGGTGTGGTTTTGCAGGAAGCGGCACCCATCCTTTGCCAGTTTTTGGATCATCTCCAGTCTCGACAAGTCCCACGACATTTCCAGCTGACAAACTACTGGCTTCCCACCGTGAAAAACAGTTAGGAAAACTCTTCACAAGGTGAGCAGTTCAAAAATATGTGTATGTTCAGTGTGTATGCTGTCCAGGTGAGTAACGCAGCTTTCTGTCACTGCAGCAAAAGTAAATCCTTGTTCCTGTACTCCTTGATCAGCTCTGTAACAGGGGAGCCTCAGAAAAGACTTCATCAGTTGGACTCCAGGTATCTCTCTCTGTGTGGTTGGCTGTAGTGAGAGTCAATGACAGAGTCCCTCTCTTCGTCCTTCTTGTGCCATTCACCACAGGGGAGGGGAGGGAGTTAGGAACACGTTAGATCCAGGAAACATCTGGTGTACCAGACAGTCCCAAAAAGGAAGTTTCGAAAACACCCGAAAGCAGGAGAGAGTCACGATTCAGGACTGGGCAGGGTCCTTAACACTAGAAGGTCAAACTCTTGTTAGGGTGGAGATGTTTTATATGTGTGCAGGTTCTGGAGGCAAACAATACTTAACTGTTTGCGTTAGAAATAATACAATAGAATAAATGAATGTCATGTAGAAGAAAGTGCGTAAAAGCAAAGGTTCCTCATCTGTTATTGTAAAATAACAATGTTGTGAATTATCACAATTAAATTAGAAACTCATTGATTTATTTTATATTTCTCGATTGATTAATTTTATGTATAAAACCTTAGAGTATTGTGTTAATTTTTAGCACATTTTTCAACATCTTAAACATCAGTATTAACCATTTGCAGACCAGCCGTTCAATCAGTGCCGGTCATTCTATAAGAAAAATCTCCATACTGAAGAAGAAGGATCCGAAACAGGTTTGTGATTGTTGTTTTGGATTCAATCATGAATGCAGAATTACATAGATATGTTTAGGCTATATAACTGCAAAAGTAATTAAAAATGATTTAATAAATCAATAATAATCACAGCTGTAAAGTTATTTTTTTAATAATCCTGTCATTATTAGCTTTTAAAGTTCCCTGAGGAGTTTATTAGCACAGGTGGTGGTAAAGATTTTTGTTAGGTTGTCCTGCCAAGCACAATGTGTCTGCTTACACTAAACACTTCCAACTTGTCAAACACTTGCTAATTAAATGAAGCTTGTCAGCAGCACAGTGGAACTTACAGAGGAACCAGTGTGATCCAGCATGTATTGATCAAGGTAAGGCAAGGACATTAATTCTCCATATGAACACTTTATCTATTATCATTATATCTTTTCCCCCTCTGTCAGCAGTGTGATGCTTGACTGGGTCCTTGCAAAGCCGTTCAATTGTGCTGCTGTTCCAAACTGCTGACACAGCAAACTGCAGAATGAGAAAAGGTCCCCATCTCTTGGTGGTGTTTCTCTTTCATGTGACTCCCATCATTCCACTGTTCTCTTTTGTCCATTTGACGAAAGATTCATCTTATATATGCTTAACTTAAGAACAAAGCCTCTTTTACTGACTTGACTGCATTTTTTTTTCACCAAAGCTGCACTAAATTTTTAAGCCAATATCAATTCACAATAAACGTGAACTATTCCTCAGTGAGACAAAGCCAGGAGGACAAATGTAGTTCTAACGTGCCACTACTGACCCAGTTTCTGAAGTAAATGAGAATTACAAAGTGAGAATGCCTAAAGCCAGACTTTTTAGTGAGCTTCTTCCAACACTGCTGCCTATAACCAGGCACTACCATGACAACCACAGGAAGGTACAATGTTACTGTAAGCCTGCAGCGCTGTATACGCACAAGAAAGTGATGAAACTCTTTTGAGCTTGTTACAGAATTCCCATTACAAAACATTACCCTCTCATGTAAAAACCTACAGCTGCAATAGCTTAGACATATTAAACAACAGAAAAAAAACAAGTGCATGAGAAATGGAAGTGTAATATTTTCTGCACTACACACCACAAAAACCTTTTTCTTATAGAGACCTTTCTGTGAATGAAACAATACAAATACAATTGATTTTCTATATGACAGGGAATTTAGAATAAATACAGTTTAAACAGCTTTGCAATAAATCATATTTGAAAAGCTGAACTTTGTAATCAAGGCTTCTGTAAAAGTTCCTTATGGTATTCTGTCCACCCAATTGCAATGCAGGAAAATAAATGAGCATTTGACTAATAAGTAACAATCTAGTACAAAGAAAGCATCTTCATATCTGAAAGAAAACACAAGTTTAAATCCTAGCTGCACTGTTATGCTTCACAGTGCTGTCTGATTTCTGATTTTTATGGGTTTAAACCATATACCCTGCAATGACACACCACAACAGCTAACAAAGCCCCAACCAATTCGCCATAGCTCACCACAACTACAACAATGGCCGCTGACTGACAGAAACAACATAAAAAAAAAATTAAAATAGAGAAATTCCTAATAGCTATATAAATATGAAGGTCTGCTAACATCATTCAGTACTAGTGGTTATCCATTACATAAGAACCCCGTTTGACTTTCTAGCAATCTTGTGGATACCAATTATTTCTTGGCTTTCTTGGGTATTAATTTTAGGATACAGCTGGCATTCACATAATGTGTCCTCAGTTGTCCTCTGGGTGACAGTCACATCATCATCAGTCACTGTAGGATAGTGCTAATAGTTTATAGAAAATGTGAGCATTAAGATATGGCTCTGGATGTGTGTGGTCTCATTTCCACTTACATTATAATAAGCATTTGATGTGACATTGACCTCTTCTGGTCAACAAAAGCCATTGCATTTGCATTTGGCTGCTCTAACTATGACATGTTTATGTCCTTCACATTTGTGTTGTTTAAACGTTTATGTCTCGTTGCAGTTATCCCAATTTGCCCATTAGAGTGGTTCAGATTGAGTAATCCAAATTAATCCAAGTGTGCTCAGTAATTAGATTATCTGTTGAAGGAGGTCAATAGCAAAATCTCTATGGCCTTGGCAGGTACATGGAAAGATGCATATTTAAATATCCAGACTCCAGATGGGACAGACTTGGCTGTCAGTATTGGAATGAATTCAGTACCAACATGAACTTCTGAAGGTTGAATTGGTGACTTTGACTGAATAGCACTTTACAATGTCATGAATTACATTTTGAAGTATAGTTGACTTTTAGATGACATCCATCAAATGTAGCACTTTAACTTGAATGACAT